>JZKD02S1673620.1:732993-745205 GCA_000966675.3 Picea glauca
TTCAGGATGCACTATGTGCTCCAAGGGTGTCACTCACCTCTTGACTGATTGGTAGACATCAATAACCCCTGGAGTCAACACTTTGCCAGGTGAACTTGTGGGAGACTAAGGGATTCTAAGGAATAAGGCCCCTGCCTTATTGCGTGCCCCTTAGAATCATCACAAGTGACTGTCGCAGTCTGACCTCACAACATCGTGGGTCATCTCGAACTAGGTAATTGTTAACCTACAGTTCAAGCCATGGCGAGAGTGCTAGTAGGCTGTGGCAGGGATGTTGTCCACACCTCTCCCTCAACCTCTCTGGTAGTCGTGTGTGGCCCCTTTACTCCATATGTGAGTCTGGTCAACAAGCTATTGTCATCCTGCATCATCAACAAATCATGTCAGAACATATCCACATCATATCATCTAATCAGATGTACTAATATCACGATAAAACAATCAAACCCCAATAGCACACTCCCTGACTCGATCCAGAGTCCAAGGGGTTCCATCAATGCCTCTGCATCCTCAAGGTCCAAAAACCTACACACTCAGTACAACCAAGTCAATAGCACCTGTCTATGTCAATGCAGCAAAACAACATGTCATCTGCCGATAATGCATCATAATCAATGTCAAATGTTTTAATAGCATAATAATCCAGATCACTTCCAAGCAAGTGTCCTCAAAGAATAAGTTCACTCAGTGCACCAGAGCAGGATGTTACACTTATCTTTCATTCAAAAATACAATGTATCATCTGATTCACTTCAGTGAAAACCAACCTTTCATAGGTACTCATGGTTTTTTTCATACCATGCTCAAGGAGCTTGTTTCAAGCCATATAAATCCTTCACAATTTTGCAAATTTTATGTTCTTGTCCTTTAGCTTCAAATCCTTGTGGTTGATTCATGAAAATATCTGTCCTTTAGCTTCAAATCCTTATGGTTGATTCATGAAAATATCTTTCTTTATGTCATCATTTAGGAAGAAACTTTTGACATCCATTTGATGTAATTTTCAACCATTATGTGCAGCCAAATTGATAACCATTCTGATAGTATTCCATTTAGCTATGGCTGAAAAAGTTTCTTCATAATCAATTCCTTCCTGTTGAGAAAAACCTTTAGCAACAAGTCTTTCTTTGTGCTTCTCAATTTTGCCATTGGGCTTGTACTTTACTCTATAAACCCATTTACAACCGATGGGATTAATATCATGTCAAAAATCAACTAAGTTCCAAGTCCCATTTGCAAGTATTAAATCATATTCATTAATCATTGCGTATTGATATTCATTATGTCCAACTTCTTCATCATAAGAAGTAGATTCAATGGAAGCATGAGAAAAATTTCCTTCTGCTCTTGAATATCCCCTAGTTCCTTTTTTGTTAATTTCATTTGAATGAACATCTTTGAGAAGTTGTTTGGCCCACTTTGGCTTCTTGTGTTGAGGGGATTGTGGATCAGAATCACCATTATTATTAAAACCATGATTAAAAAATGGGGCTCTTCTTTCATCTGAAGTATTTGAGGTTGGAGAAGATTCTTTTGAAGATTCAGTATCAGAAGAGGCTTTTGTAGTTTCATTATTAAATGAATTAGCATAACCTTTTGATGAAGAGATGTATTCTAAACAAACAAAGTATTTTTCAAACAAAAATGTTTTCTTTGAATTCTTCAACTTACCTTTACCTTTAGTATTTTTCTTCTCTAAACATATAAGGAGAGGATTAATCTCATCAAAACTATTACTTTCAGTTTCATCAAAAGTTACATCAAAAGTTACATCTCTATTGATAATGAAATTTGCATCTGAAAGCAACCTGTACCCTTTATTTTTATAAGAGTATCCAATGAAGATACACTTCATACTTCCATTTTCTAATTTAGTCCTCTTTTCCTTAGGAACTAAAGCATAACATGTTGAGCCAAAAACCCTAAAATGATTTACCTTGGGTTTAAAACCGTACCAAGCTTCATAAGGTGTTTTTCCATCTAAATTTGATGTAGTTGATCGATTTATGAGTTAAACGACAGTATGGACTACGTGAGCCCAATATTTTGTGCTCAACCCTTTAAACTGCATCATAAATCTTACCATGCCCATGAGATTTTTGTTCATCCTTTCAGTAAATCCATTCTGTTGTGGAGCATAGGAATTTTTCATTTTCCTTTGAATTCCATTGTATCGACAATAATCATTGAATTCAATTGAAGTAAATTCTCCCCCATTATATGTTCTCAAAGATACAACATTTTCTCTTGTATCATTTTCAACCATGTGTTGAAAATTTTTAAAAATTTCAAAAGCTTCAGACTTTTCCTTTAAAACATATACCCATTTCATTCTAGTGTAGTAACCAATCAATAATATAAAGTATTGACATCTACCAAAATATGATTCTACTGTACCACATATATCATTTTGAATCAACTCCAAATACTTTGTTGCTCGCCATGAACTTGTTGGAAAAAATTCTCATTTTTTCTTGCCAAAATACAAGCTTCACACTTAGAATTTTATCTCTTGAAAGTTGGAAAACCCTTTACAAAATCTCAGGACTTAAGTTTCAAGAGACTATCAAAGTTTAAGTGACCAAATAAAAAATGCCATAATCTGAATGAAGACATTTTGGAATTCAATGTTGCTGCAACATCATGCTTTCTTGGGATAACTTTTCCCTGCATTGTAAGGAATTTTCCATCTTCATATCTTGACATCATTTTTTTCAAGTTGACCAAACCATCTTGCATGATTATGTGATGTCTATCTTGTTGGATTGTGACTAAGGATAACATTTGTTTTTATAAAGTTGGTACATACGAAACATTTGAAATCCATTTTTCACCAATTCCAGGGAGAAAGACTTTCATTGAACCTTTTCCTTGAGGTATATGAGTTGTATCATCAACTAAATAAATTGTATTTAGTTGAACATATTAATAATTCCAAAAATAGTCTCTACAATAAGTCATATGGTGAGTAGCTCATGTGTCCAATATCCAATCATTTTCAAATGAATCTTCTTGTTGAACTACTGTAAAAACATATTCATATTGATCATCCTTGTAATCTTGATCCTTTGCATATTGAGATGATTTTTGAGAATTTGAATTTGATTTTTGTTTAAAATTTGGCAATTTATCATTTCTTGTGAGACAATTTGATGCATAATGACCCACCTTTAAAATTTTTTTACTCTCACTTGACTGAAATTTATGCATCTTCCTGACTGTGCATTATTATTGTGAGGATTACTTTGAAAATTTTGTTTATTAAAATTGCTATGACCTCTACCTTGACCACAACCTCTACCACGACCTTGATTAGAAGACTCATTCTGAAAATTTCCAAAATTTGATTTTCCTCTTCCTTTAGAACTTTCAGCTTTAGTGAAAAGAAGATCTTCTCCTGATTTTTTTTGTTTTCCAAAATTTTTACTATGTTGAGCCAGTAATTCACTAAGTGATCAAAAGTAACATTTGATAACTTATTCATTATTTTCAAAGTCTCAAGAAAATTCTTATAAGATTGAGGAAATACATTTATCACAATGGAGACTAGAAAACTATCTTCAAGTTTAGGAAAATTGCCTTTGATGATTTCCCGATGAATGTTCTTAATTCATAAAATGTATTCTAATGCGTTACCATTATCTACTAATATTTGTTTAAGCAATTTCATTTGTAGATCAACTCTATGAGATGAAACATGAGTATCAAAAAGCTTATTGAATAGATTCCAAGCAGACCATGCATCTTCGGAATTATCAATATGTACAAACATGTGTTCATTTATGGAAGAACGCAACAAAAACAAGTTATTTTTCATATTTAAAATGCCATTTAGCTAAACAAGTAGCATATGTTGGATTAGTTGGAGCAGAATGACCATCACAAATATCACACCATAATTCATTATAGATTAAAGTGTTATGCATGTGTTGACTCCAAGATTTGTAATTCTTGGGTCCATCTAGCTTATCTGATTCTATGAATAGATTGATTAATTTAGACATGATGGTAGATTTCCTTATGCAAAAGTTGCAAGTTAATGATCACACAACCACAGTGAATAATTCTCAAAAAAACTAAAAAGAGAGATGCAAGGCACTAGAAAGAAAGAGTACACAATCCACACTAAAGGAGTTCTTTTAAGGGCTTGGCATTGACCCTTTAAAATCCTCATTGGAAATGGAGTTTGAGGAATTATTTCACTGGAATATTCTCAACTTATGAGCTTCAAGGTTACAATCAAAACTTTTGAAATTTGAACCTTTTTACAAGACTTATATCCTTTTACAAATAGAAAAAAGTTCCCCCATTTCATCAATGACTAAACATTACAAATCAAATCTTTGAATACAAAAAAAAACTTTCCTTTAAAAAAAAAAACATTATTCACTTATCACTCCAAAAAATAACATTACATGAAGTTATGACTTCTTATCACTCCAAGCTTATTCATAAGCCATGTCTTGGGTTCGGAATGGGGATTGGGTAGGTGGAACAAGGAAGCTTCTTAAAGATGTTGTGGCAATATGAATTGGTGGAAGCTTTTTGGGTCCACTTTTTCTGAACAATGCTCTTCAAACAAATTCAAAGGAAACACAATGTGCAAATGGTCATCAGCTATGATTTATGGAAGATGTTGATCTAGTTTATGTAGCTTGGAGTATTTAAATGGCCAAACCCAAAAACTACATTAGTTGTTGTGGTATCTAAGACATTCAAAACAACATAAACTATGCTAAATGCTCGAACATTAAGGACATGGATCACATCTACCCTTGGTTCTGAAGCAATTGCAAATCGAATTTCTAGAGCGAATCTTGGAGTGACATGTCATTGGTTATTGAGGTGGAGATCATGTGCGAATTATCTCGGACAAGTGCTCGCACAAGAGATGTCTGGAGGTTCCACCGAGATCACCCGATATGATAAATGAGACTTCCAAGCTCATAGATCTGGATTAAATCACACAGGGTTTCTTTGAATTTTGGGTGATTTTAGCTCTCCAAATATTGAAGGAGTTGAAATCTCTAGAGGCACCAAAATTTTCCACCTGTGGTCACTTGTCACGATTTGGCAATGCAAAAATCCTGGAAATTTTGCGTGCCTAAGGACTACAAGTTGTTGTCTCTTGTATATTCGATTTGGCAATGTAAAATTCTAGAAATTTTGCATGCCCCAATAATTCAAGTTGTTGTCACTTATATTTTCGATTTGGCAATACAAAACCCGGGAAATTTCATGTACCCAAGCAAGTGAATGTCAGTCGCTTAGAGGAGGGTCTACATTGTCTCTCAAATTGTGTTGTCAGTGGATGCAAAGGAAAGATAGGTATGATATGAATCTCAGATTCAATGCGACCTCAGATCTAACAGTCGAATGATAGAAAAAGCTTAAAAAAAATAGAATCTACAACTTTAAATATGAAATTTCCATATTTATAAACAAACCTGAAGCAATTTTTACAAATGATCCCTTTTAAAAAATAACAATGGATCTATGAGATCTAAAAAAAAAATATGCATGTGAACACTTTTATCTGCCCAAATCTCTTAGATTTATAGGAAATAAAGTTGTTATTAGTCAAATCTACAATCTTGAAACTAAATATCCACAAGTTAAAAATTCAAAATGATGATTCAATCAATTATTGAAAAAAAAGATTGCTGCAATCACAATAACATTTTCCTTATTTTAAAACAACACATTACCTCAGTACTGTTTCTCTTCTGTTTGAAAAGATCCAAGTTGATGTCAAGAATTCTTCCTTGTCTCCTCAATCCATCACCAATTCTCTTCCATCACAATTTCACCATGGCTCTGATACCATGTTGACAAAGTGTCCTTAGACACGCAATTTTATTAATAAGGAAAAAGTGATTACAATCTGAAGTGAGGAATCATAATCAACTTGTTAACCTCACTTGAAGAAGGAGTTTGTTTATATAGTTCAAATCTAAACTAAAATCTATGAGAAAAACCAATCAGATAATCACATGAATATGTTATGTGTCCTTTAGATAAAAGCTAGGTGTCCTTATCCTAACAAACTAGAATAAACTAATTTCTAAAAGCATGTAAACTAGAAAATACATAGACTATAGAACTTTAGGATTATGAGGTTAACAATTTTTGTAATAGAAATGTGAACATTTCAACTACCACTCATTATCTACAATTAAAGTGTATTGTAATTTAAGAAATCATATAGTTAATAGAAAATAAATCAATCTATTAAAAGATGAAAAAAGAACATAATATTAAAAAAAAATCTATTTCTATTAATTTCATTATCATATTTTTAATTTTTTCCATATATAATTTTTTTAAGAGAAAAGAGAGATGCCAAAATCCAAATAGAGTTAGAAACATTAGAAAAAATGAGTGAATAAAGAGATGTAAAACTCCAAATAGAGCTAGAGGCAATGATTGATAAAAAAATAAAGATACCATTCAAACTCGAATAGAGGATAGATTCTCAGGGTTCAAGAGTGAATTGCAAACAATGAAGGATAGAATTCAAGAAATGGAAAAACATAAACAATCAACCCAAGAAGGAGGGGTTGACGAAAATTACAACTTGAGAGATAGGATTAAAGAGCTAGAAGAAAAACTAACTAACAATTTGACCCTTAGTAATATGGAAAACAAATTGGATATCAAACCCATCAAAGAGGAAATGAATAAGATAATCAAACTGGACCATGAGCGTAACAAAAGATCCTTGAACCTCATAATTTTTTGGTATAAAATAACAAGAGGAGGATACGCTAGCAATAGTAAAAAAATAATTAAAAAATAAATCACAAATTGATACAACTTACCTCATAGAAGAAAAGAGTCTAGGAAAAATAATTGATCACAAAGACAGGTTGATCTATGTCAAAGTAAGTTGTAATTACCATAAATATAGCATATTTAGTAAATCTCCGAGCTTAAAAGGGTCATGGATATTTATAACTGAAGACCTCATTCCTGAAGACCAAGATGAATTAAGGAAGGAAGTTCAAAAGGTAAAAGAAGCCAGAAAAGAAGAAAAATGGGCAATAATTAGAAATCAAAAATATGTTGTTAGGGATAGAGACCAAAAGGATAATAATAAATAGGAATTTGGGACACTTGAGATCCTTTTTTGGAATTGTCATGGCTTTCCATGGCACAAAGGTCCTATAATAAGTTGGATCCAGAGTGATATTGATATTATCTGTCTAGCTGAAACTTGGGAGCATGAGGGGTCTAAGGTCCCTAACATGGAAGGATTTGTCTTGTGGTCGGCATGGAACAAAAAATCCCACCGTAGAGGGATAGGAGGCATAATTTGTTATATTATAAAGAACATTTCTCCTCACATTCAACTTCATAAGATTGACCCTCTTAATCAATACATTTGGATAGAAATTTCAAACACCAATGCTAAGAAGATGTATATAGAAATTTGTTATTTTGCACCTATTAATTCTACTTTAAAAAAAAATAAAAAATCTAAACAAAAATTGTCCCTATAATAATTTAGAACAAGATATTTATAATTTGAAAAATGAAGGTAATATCGTCCTGCTAGGAGACTTTAATGCTAGGAATTTGCGCTTTGAAAAAAGTAAAGTTGACATTTTCTTAAAGGATTTAAATAGTAAATTAAGCCTCCTAACTTATAAGGTAAAGATTGAAGAACTCTATCATAATTTTACAACTACCCTTTCCACTTCTATTAACAAGTTCTCTTTCAAGGTGTTCTATAAAAAGAATAATAGAACAACCAACCCTTGGTATGATAAAGAATGTAAAATTGCTAGGAAATCCATTAGGGATGCTTCGAATGAGTCCTTAAAAATTGATAAGATCAATACGTACAAAGACCTAATTAAAATGAAGAAACTATACTATATCAATAAAAGGCAAGAACAACTTTCACAACTATACAAGTTGGATCCTAAGAAGTTCTAGAGTCAAATTCTAAAACGCAATACTAAAGAAAATAATATGATTCCCTTAAGGACCCAAAATTCTTAACTTAAAAGTCTTTATGAGTTCCCTAATTCCATGGACACCATTCCTATTGTCCCTACAAAGGAAGAAGTTTGTTCGATAGATGACATAGAGTTTAGGGTTAAGCAGCTTGCAAATGGGAAAGATTTAAGAACATTGAAGGCTACCAAGCTGGAATTTTTAAAATCAGAGGGACAATCCTTATCTCTCACATACACAAGATCTTCAATTTAGCAGTCAAGCAGGGATTCCCTAAACCATCGATGCAAAGCCTCATTGTTCCTATTTTTAAAAATGGGGATAGAAACATTCCCTCTAATTATAGGACCATTATGATTAGCCTAATTTTAGCCAAGATTTATGGAATTATTTTGGAAAAGAAGATTATCCTTTGGCTAGAAATTCACGGTAAAAGAGATAAAGGCAAGGCCGGGTTTAGGAGGTATCATTCAACTATGGACCATTGTGTTACCTTTATGATCACTACAGAGGAGATCCTCAATACTAAAACCAATTTTTTTTGTTGTTTTGTTGACTTTAGAAAAGCCTTTGACATGGTTCCTAGGAAAAACCTTTGGAATAGGTTGGAAGAGATAAACGTGCCTCTCGAGTTGAGGGATGCTGCAATAAGGATGTATGAGAATGTTATTTCTAAGTTTAAAAACACTGAAGGCTGGTGAAAAGAGATTAATTGCAATATCAGAGTCAAACAAGGTTGTCCCTTGTCCATTACCATTTTTATCATATACATTGACAAGTTAGAAGAATTCTTGGAAAAAGTAGGTTGTGTCGGCCCTACTCTCACTGGTATAGTCATCAATCTTCTTCTTTGTGCCTATGATATCCTTATTATGACAAGGAGTCCCCATGATCTTGAAAACCAACTAAGAATCCTCAAGGCTTTTTGCTCCAATATGGGTATTACTATTAATATTGATAAGACTAAGGTCATGATTATTAAATCCAATAATATCCCTTATGATACCTTTGTATATGAAAACAACAAATTGGAGGAAGTGACTTCATACAAATATCTTGGAATTGATATTCACCACAAGCTCAATTGGAATTATAGCATTGAGAAATGGATTATTGGGGGATGGAAAGCTTATTATGGGTTAGAAAACAATTGTAAATCAACTGATCTTTGGAGTTGGGATAAGAAGAAAATCCTCTTTGAGACTCTTGTTACACATGTTGTTCTTTATGGATGTGACGTTTGGGGCTCTAGTATCTCTCTTGAATCCTGGAGAAAGATAGAGAAAATACAAAAGAATTTTATAACCTATAATCTCAAAATTAAAGGAAATACACCCTATCCCATCCTCCTCTTAGAAACAAGCCTCTCCCCCATTGAGAGCATGGCTATGACTAGATACCTAATGTATAAAAACAAGTTAAATAACATGGAAGACAAGAGGCTACCTAAAATTGCTTCAAAATCAAGTCATAAGCACCATTGACTCAAGCGAGGATGGCATAAAGACTCCCTATCTTGGCTAAGCTATTGGGGAATCATGGAAGAAACCATTTTGCAGAATACATATACTATTAAAAAAAACGTCAAATCAAAATTTAAGGAGAAACTGTTGTGTGATAACAAGTTAGAGGAAAAAAGAAAATTAAGGTATTATAAATATGTAATCAACCCTAATCTAGCAGATCAAAATTATCTATTTTTTTTTCCAAGTGTAAAGAAAAAAATAAGCATTGCTAAGTAAGAACAAATTCTCACGAGCTCCATAGTGAAACTAGGCGTTGGTCAATTCCTAAAACTCCATGGGATGAAAGAGTGTGTCATCTTTGTGACACTAAGAAGGTTGAAGATGTAAAGCACTTTCTCTTAGATTGTC
Source organism: Picea glauca (assembly GCA_000966675.3). NCBI lineage: Eukaryota > Viridiplantae > Streptophyta > Pinopsida > Pinales > Pinaceae > Picea > Picea glauca. The sequence continues at coordinate 742,830 of JZKD02S1673620.1, forward strand.
CAACCTATACCCATATTAGATCTCATTTTCAATATATTTATCACACTACCAACCTTCCTAACCTATTAACTCAACAAAAGTATGGTCATCTTCGAAATATTCACTTAATGCTTTTCGAGCACATAAACAAAATTCTAAAGAATCATAAGTAATCACTTACCCTCTTAAGGTGCGATAGACCAATTCAATCTTAATGAAAGTTAATCATCATCATCATCATGAAAAGTATTATATCTTATTATTAATTTTATTAATTAAAATTACTTATTATTACATTAGTAAATATATTTTATAGTATATGTTGATGAGATATATGTCCCACTATAATGCAAGTTAATTCTAAAAAGTCTAATCAATACGAAACAAAAATAAATGTAGTTTTTTTCTTTCTCTATATAATGTTATATAATATTATTAAAAATATATATATTAAATTATATATCTCATTAATCAATACAAAACAAAAATAMATGTTTTTTTTTCTTACTATATATAATGTTATATAATATTATTAAAAATATATATATTAAATTATATATCTCATTATTGAAAATATTGTAATGTTCATGTCCATGTATTTTTTTTCTAATTTAATATTTATAAAAATAAAAATAAAACTAAAGTAATAATAACAATGTTCTAAGTTCATATCAATTGTTATATATATATCAATGATTTTATCAAAGTTTTATTCAAAAATTGTTGCTAAATTTAGTTAGTGATCCTTAGTATAAAGTATTAGGAACAGGGGTTAGAGTATGTATATCTCCTTCTATTTTTCTCTGGGTCGAGGGGATCTCTTCTCTCACAAACAAGGGGAGTCTCTCATATACCAATGACTTTAAAAATAGACTATTATTATTATTATTAAAATTAAAAAATATAATTTCATATTGTATGGACAAGGTAACTCAAGACTACTTAGGTTAATAATTTAAATTAAAAAAAAAAAGGTAAACTAACATTAATAAAAATAAGAAATTTAAAAATAGTCATCCATAAAAATAAAATAATAAAAATAAGAATTGTTGTAATCAAATAAGATAGCATAGATCGATCACTTTGATTTATTAAACATTTAAAGGAATCAAATATTAAGTTGCAATCTTTTATTAAAAAAAAACTAATTAAAGGTTAAACTTCTAAATTCTAATTATCATTATAAATGAAAGAAAATTATGTTTTAAAATTATTATTTTTTTTTTTTTAAAGATAACCATTATATATAGAGATAATGCTAAATAATTATAATTTTGTTTTATATATTTGTTAAAATTTATAGTTAAAATAGAAATGAAAATACAAACTTATAAATATTTGTTTTTTAAAATGATGATGATGATGAACCTACATTGAGACCAAATTGGTCTATCTGACAAAAAGAGGGTAAGGGATTACTTGCAATTATTTTGACTTTTGTGTCTCTTATCAAAAAATGTTCGGACAAGATTTCCAAGATCACCATAGTGTTGTTGAGTTAAAAGGTTATGAAAGTTGGTTGTGTGACATGTATTTGAAATTGAGATCTAATTTGGGCATAGGCTGGACAATCTAAGAAAAAATGTTTTTCATCTTCAACCTTCTTGGTGTCACAAAGGTGACAGACTCTTTCATCCCATGACATTTTAGGAATTGACCAATGCCTAGTTTCAATATGGAGCTCGTGAGGATTTGTTCTTCTCTTAGAAATGTTTATTTTTCCTTTACACTTGTCAAAATAGATATATAATTTTAATATTCTACATCACCACATGTTATCCTTAAATGATTTGATGATATATTAAATAGTATCCTAGCCTAGCCTAGCCTAGACAAGCAAAGCACTTCTTTACACTTGGAAAAATAGATAGATAATTTTGATCTTCTAGATTATGGTTGATTACATCTTTATAATACCTTAATTTTCTTTTTTCTTCTAACTCTTTATCACACCACATTTTTTCCTTAAATTTTGATTTGACGTTTTTTTTAAGAGTATCTTTATTCTACAAAATGATTTCTTTCGTGACTCCCCAATAGTTTAGACAAGACCGGATGTATTTATGCCATCCTCGCTTGAGTCGATGGTGGTTATGACTTGGTTTTGAAGCAATTTTAGGTAGCCTCTTGTCTTCTATGTTGTTTAATTTGTTCTTATACATTAGGTATCTAGTCATATCCATGCTCTCAATGAGGGAGAGACTTGTTTCTAAGAGGAGGATGAGATATGGCGTATTTCCTTTAATTTTGAGATTATAGGTTATAAAATTCTTTTGTATTCGCTCTATCTTTCTCCAGGATTCATGAGAGATACTACAGCCCCAGACTTCACATCCATAAAGAATAATAGGTGTAACAAGAGTCTCAAAGAGGAGTTTCTTCTTATCCCAACTCCAA
>JZKD02S1673620.1:950021-1002435 GCA_000966675.3 Picea glauca
TGTATATTATGCTTGCTATTTTTATTTGATAAAAATATATATTGTCATAATTTTTTAAAGAAAGTTTTTAGTTGATAGAGTGCGTTGTTAAGATACTCCATAATGTTAAGTTATTAAAAAAATCTAACCATATTAAAAATTGGTGTGGCTTGCTGATTACTATTCTCTAGTGATTTTTAGACTTTTTCTCATGCCAAACTAATCCTACATGTCACAATCTCACAAACAAACTAGAAAAAAAAATTTACTCAAAAAAAAATATTAAGTATTAAGAATCAAAACATTTATGTAGAAGTTTACCCTACTTAATACTCATATATTTAGATTTATTTAAATATATGTTTGCCATTTTTATTAAAAAATTATATACCCTCATAATTTATTATAAGAAAGTATTAAGTATTAGAAGCTAAAACATCATATTAAAGTATGTGGAAGTTTACGGTACTGAATTTTGATATCTTTATACATTTGATATATTCATATATTTATGCATTTAGATTTTATAGTTAAGTTAGATCTATTTTAGATCAGAAATTTGTTTCTTTAGATATTTGTTATTAGTTTATCCTTTATATTTAGGTCATTATTAATTATTATAACTTTTATAATTGATATTTGTTTTTCATTTAAAATATTAAAAATAAATGTTTAATTTAGATGAAATTTTTTATAAAATAATCTCGTTCTTAAGGCACTTCTTATGACTTGACTGATTTGAACTTTGTAAAGCCGCCATATGTACTGCATGTGGGACTACATCAATATATTTGGAAATTATAGTAGTAGAGATCCTAATCAATATTGTGTTAGTATACAATCCCACCCAATTACCAATTTCACTATATTTAAACCAAAAAAGCAAAGAAAATTCTTAAGAAAACTAATCAATGTATCACAATACTAAACATATTTTAATTTACTATGATTGATTGACAATTACATTAGGAACAAGTCACTATATAAGTTCTTAACTAACCATATGTGAAACATTTGTATAAGTGATAGATATTGTTATTTACGAGAGCACGGGATATATGTTCTTGTTAATTTATTTATTTTCAAATGTGTTCTTTGGGAAATAAGTGAAAGATATCGTTATTTATGAGCGCGATATATGTTTTCGTTAATTTTTTTATTTTTAAATTTGTGCTTAGGAAATTTATGAAAATGCTATAAAATATAAGTTTTTTTTATATTTTATATAATAAGACATTATTTTAGTTTTTTTAAATTGATATAAACAACAATCTAAAACATTAATAAATCTAAAAGGTTAAAAATCCAGAAGCCAAAATTATGATAAACAAAAACACATTTATTTCTATATAATATGTAATGTAAATAAAATAGATGGCAGAGAAGAGAAATGGATGACGATTGGTATGAGTAAGGTTAGGCTGTCATATTTTTATTGACTAATTTTTTTTGTGAGAGTTGGGATACCCATCTCGGATAGAGAGTGGTAGCTCGATCTTGCAAGGCAAGATGGCAGCTAGTTTTCTCTGGTTTGTGTTCGTGGCCCCTTTACGGGTCGGGGGGCTCCGGGGAAAGATGAGCACCCCTAGCATTGACTAGGAGGTACTCTTGAGGTCTCAATAGTTAGCAAGCAGGAGTTAGACGGAGCGCAAGAGTGGGACAACCACTTTGAATTCTTCACCTTCGGTTATGGTACGCATGTGTAAAATTTTGCATTAATAGATTAGTTAGAATATTATATGTGGATTCAGATAAAATTTAATTGATTCTGAATTAAGTTGGTAATTTCATTTGAGATTTTCTGTTCTTTGAAGTAAAATTGGTCTTTTATTTAGGAAAATATTTGATGATGAATGCCTCCATAACCCTCCCTTCCTTGAGTGGCTCCTCACTTGACCTTCTTAATCCTCCCCGCAACCCTTTTGCCCAAGGCGCTTAGTCCGTAGACTCGTCGATTTATCGACCAATGTAATGTGCACTAACGTCTTGCTGATATCTATTTCCATTAGTTATATGGAAAATAATTATTCATTGGGCTATGTTACATTCCTTCATCATTTTCATAAGCATTTCGAATGGTAGAAAATGTAAATATTCAAATATTCAGATATTGAATGTTGAATATCTGAGCACAAAATGTATGATATAATNGGAACTTCACCACTTTGACGAACATTCGATATAAGGCAGAGGCACCAACTCTCGAAGTCATAAAGTCATGAAATCCCACTAGTCGTTAAATCAAGGAGGGACTTTGAATGAATTATCAACCATCTGATCGAGTTTAGTGGAAGGAAAGTGTAAGTCATAAATATTCCAAAGTCTCAGATTAAATGAATTGTCATCAATTTTTTATCTGGAGTTAAAACATGAAAGTCATCAGATCACAGTGAAGGAAAGGAGACGGTCAACTTCGATGATGACCAATTCGATGAAAAGGGGTCTAAAACATGTAAGTTCACCCAAATTCTAGAGCCTTGATGTCCCAAAGTGAATGAGGGTCATTAGATCTAGGAAATACATGGTGATCGTTGGATGAGGATAGGTGGGTCCAATGGTGGTCAATTTTGGTATTGAACACTTTTTTGAAAAGGGGTCTAAGACATGTAAGTCCACCAAAAGGCCGAAGCCCTGAAGTCTTGAAGTGAATGAGGGTTGTTGGATCAAGAATTAAGGTGAAAACTAGACTGTACGATATAGAGTAATTATCCAAACTTGAAAGACATATGAAACTTTAGGAGATCCACGTCAGCGAGGAATCGTGGAACAATATTATGGTGACACATATTAAGGTCTAGTTGGCACTTTATGTATACGTAAGTCACGAATCTAGGTGACGTGGGAGATACTCACCCAGTGCCACATCAACAATGATGTGAGCAAGACACGTCACTCTGGGAGTATGTCCTTTGGGGATGTCCACTTTATCCTACCAACAATTACCCAAAGCACTGAAGGGTGAAGTCAAGAACTAATGTTGGTCATTGATCTAAGATCCTCTAGGTTCTCTCATGACCATTAGATCAAGTGTATTGGAAGGATAAATTAAGCATGAGATGTTAACCGATAGAAAGAGATCATGGTCGTGTTATGATTTATTTAGTAGGTAATCCTTCAAAGGGATTGAACTACTTCATAGTTCAAGTGATTGCTTGTTGTCATTGATGTCAATCATAGTCATTGTTTGTAGTCATCGATGTCAACCCTATCCATTAGCTTTTGGACCCAACCGTTGATCGAAGTAGGTAGACATGAAGGAAATTACACATGAAAGTACAACACCCATGGATGGATAGTATAAGTCATTCCTCTTTTGGTGGTATGTGGCACGTCACRTGGATCCTCATGGTTGAGAAGAAATGAATTTTTGAATATGACAATGTGAATTGAAGCAGAAACTACATGTCATCTCTAATGTTAAAATAAAGTGACATAAAGGGTATAAATACATMTCATTATACATTTATTTTTCAATGCACACAATTTTTTTAATGAACAAGGAGATATAAGTCAAATTTCATARGAAATATGAAGTAAATAAGGCYGAATTTCAAGGGAGGATGAATCCTTTTGGTGATGTGTTCTAAGGTATGTTATTTACAGGTCATCTTACCATTTTCGCTATAACATTTTTTCTAGAATGATTAAGATGGTGAAAYTTGTATGCTATTGAGAAGACATATCTAGGTACCCGTGGTAAAAAWWTTAGATCTTTGTTCTCTTTTGGGAGATACACTCTGTGGAAGATAGGGTTTTTGACTAGTCCTGAAGCTAGTCATAAACAAGTGTTCCAGGTAAAACAATCATAACGTCTTCATAGAGAATCCAAATGAAGTGAGACCAATTGCATTGGAAACAGTACGGGATTTATTTTCCCTTATACTAATTTCAAAATATTATGTTAAATATTGAGCGCATCGCATTCGTTACCAGTCCGCTCTCCTGAATAAACCAAAATTGAATAAGGTCTACCATTTTCTCTATAACTCCTTTTCTGAGAGGATTCAAGGAGTGAAACTTGGAGGAGTTTCAAAGAATACATTGACTTATATTATCTAAAGGACCAAATTATTATAATAAGTGAAGAATTGAAGAAGTTGAAGAAGTCTCAGGAAGCATTATCAGGTTCTATGTGATGGTTGGTTGATGGTGATAATTTAATGTGAATTTTTATTATCTCTCATATATTCTTTAGTGGAAGGAAAGGGAAAGGATGGAGAGGTAAAACCTCTCTTGATATTGGAGGATTGTATCTTCCTTTTGGAGGTTTATCCCTCCCTTTATATTTGGAAGATGTAGCTACCTTTGGAAGTCATTACCTCCCTTGAACAATAACCATTGGTTATTTCTCATATATTGTGCATGGTGTATTGTGGTGTATTGGTGTAATTCTTCTACTATTGTTCATTACTTATTGGACATAATTGAATATATAATCTGGTTTAAGTATAAGTTCAAAAATATTTTAAATTGTACTTGATACTGATTCACCCCCCTCTCAGTATCATCACACATGGCACAATCATAAGGTGAAAAGTATCAAGGTCTAGTTTTCACTTTAGGTATACACAAGTCACGAATATAGGTGACATGTCCCAACCACTCACCCAGTGCCACATCAACAATGACATGATCAAACTACGTCACTTTGGGATTATGTCCTTTGGGGATATCCACTTTCTCCTACCAGCAATTACTCGAAGCACTGAAGGGTGAAGTCAGGAACTAATGTTGGTCATTTATCTAAGATCCTACACATTCTCTCATGATCATTAGATCAAGAGTGTTGGAAGGATAAAGTAAGCATGATATGTTAACCAACATCAAGCGATCATGGTCATGTTATGACTTATTCAATAGGTAATCCTTCATAGGGATTTAACTACTTCATAGTTCAAGTAGCCCGAAGTCCTGGAGTAATTCATAGCCGAATACTCGAAGAGTGGGACCTCCTTGGTTCCTAAGCCCATGGTCCTAGAACCTGTACATGTGAAGTTTATTAAGCAAGGAAGTCTTGATACGCACTCTGACAGAATTTTCTCTGGAATAATTAAAATACATCAAAGGGCAGAGTCCTGAAACGCCGAAATCATGAAGAGAACGAGGATTGTCCATCTCAATGTGAAAATAAAACATGACAATCAATTTGGATAAGTGATTAAGAATTTGTTTGGATTAGTGCTTATTCACCGCCTATGATCATATGTAAAGAGGTCCTGAAATTGTGCCTATGCAAATTCAACATACATAGGAAGAATTTTTCCTTGGTCAGGAAGAAACTTTGAAATAGATAGCATCTAGATTCTTCCTGATTGATATTAAGTGATCAAATACATCCAATGCATTGGAATGATAATCAAAAATCTTAAATATGATCTATTGCAGAACGAGAGATAGAACAAAAGGTTAAGGATAAAATAAGAAGGCATGGGATCCAGTTAAAAAAAATTGATCCATACCTGTGATCGACTTATGTAATTCCATCTTACTAAGTTGAAAAACATTCACGTTAATTTGTGAAATAATAATGGAGGGATATATTAAATGTAAATTAAATGACAAATTCTATTACTGTTAACTTAAATAAAGAGGTTCAATGGTCCAAACAAAGGGACAAAATGCTTCAATGCTCACACCAGTTGGAAGACTATACAAGAAAGAAATAATGGTGGAGAAGAAGTGCCTCTATAGTCTAGATCAAAATATCAAAGCAAAACCAGAGTCTAAGAAGAGGAACTAATGATACATATGCATTGAGGGAGGAAGGGAGGAGAAAGGAAGGATTCATATCCTTTACTATATAAGGGAGTTGGTGCTTACTAGGTTTGGTGCCCTAAATATAAGGGATTTGGTGCTTCCTAGGGTTGGTTCCTAAAATCAAGGGAGTTTATGCTTCCTAGGGTTGGTTCCGTAAAAACAAGGGAGTTGGTTCTTCCTAGGGTTGGTTCCCTGAAGACAAGGGAGTTGGTGCTTCCTAGGTTTGGTTCCCTAAAGATAATTTACTTGGTGATTCCTATGGTTGGTTCCCTAAAAACAAGGGAGTTGGTGCTTCCTAGGGTTTGTGCCCTCAAGAATTGGATTTGTGTCTCCTAGAGTTGGCGCTCTAAAAATGATTGGTTTCCTTCACTATTCTTTACAAAACCTTGTAATTCCTATTAATTATATATATAATTGATTTTAAATACAAGTCCATTGTTGATCTATTGTGGTAATTAATAAAATATCAAAGTAATTGTTAATTCTTGAAAAAGGGTAATACTGATTCACCCACCCCTCTGAGTATTTCCAGCAATTGGTATAAGAGCAAGTGCCTTTAGCACAATCTAATAATTGGAAGGTATATCCTGAAAGAACTGAATCAGCAAGAGGGAATGTCTTCCAACAAAGAACCATTGTTCAATGGAGGTGGCTATGCTCTCTAGAAAATAAGAATGAAAATCTTCTTGTTGGATCTTGGTTTCGATGTCTGGAAATCCATTGTAGATGGTTACACTGCATCAACTAATCCACCCACAAATACTACCGGAAATAAAATCTTCAGTGACAACTCAAGAGCAGTTAATTCCATCCTAGGAGGATTGAAAAATTCTATATGTGTGAAGGTTATTCATTATAAGTCAACTAAGGAAATATGGGACAAATTGGAAGTTGTATGAAGGAGATAACAAAGTAAAAGAAGCAAAACTACAAACCTATAGAATTCAGTTTGAAATTTTGAAAATGAAAGAAGAGGAGAAAATTGTTGAATACTTTCATAAGGTAGATGAGGTAGTTAATTCAATAATATCATCAGGAGAAGAACTTACCAATAATCATATTGTAAAAAATATATTAAGGTCATTACCTATGAGATAGGATTCCAAGATTTCTACAATTGAATATAGGCCAGAACTTGTCAAACTCATAGTAGATCAACTTCATGGAATTTTTACAACATATGAGATGAGAACAAGGAATGAAAACTGTCAAAATAAGAAACAACCTTTAAGGAATCTAAAGGAAAAAATAAATAGGAACACATGTCTATTGAAGATCAACTAGACATATTAGATGTAGAAAAGGAAAATTTTATAAAGAAACTCTATAAAGGATTCATAAAATATAAAGGAAAGTAACTCTTCAAATGTTTCAACTGTGGTAGGATTAGACACTTTGATAACAAATGTCTGTATCCCAAGTAGTAGGATAACGATGATGAATAATCCCACAACCAGAAAGACTAGTACAAGAAGAAATTTTATAAGAAAAAGAAAAACTTCTTCTCTAAAGAAGACATCATCTCTTTAGATATGAGTGAAGATGATGATTCAAAGATTTTATTTATGGGAATGAACACTCAAAATAATAATATATATAATGAAGAAAAATTTGAAAGTGAAGGTGAAGTTTATCTAGAAAGTATAAAAAGAAGATAAAACTACTTAGGGAAAAACTTCAAGAATTTGAAGAATCACATAAATCAATAGAAATATATGTATCAAGAACCATCAAAGAGTCAGAGAAGATCATCAGTGATTTGTAGTTCTAGATCTTGGATTCTAAAAGAATTGAAGAATTCATTTAAAAAAAACTAAATGACAGAGAACAAGTATGTAAGAAGCTAGAGGATAAGATTGAGTTGATAAAAGGTGAATTTAAAAAATAAAATAAGAGATCAAAATTTGAAAATAGTTCAAAAATATTAGATGGAATTCTCAGTAGTTAGAGGTCACCAAACAACAAGACTGGTTGGGGATACACCCAAGACTCAACCACTACATCAAAAGGATCAGCTAAAAGGCCAATTAGATATGTAGATGTTCTAAAAATCTCCATAAGAAGAGAAGTTAATAAGGAAAAGATGATACCATTGAAAATTGTTCCACATAAATCGAAATCAATACTCTCTACTAGAGTAAACGATGACAAGAAAAATACAATCACAAGAAGGAATCCCCTTAATAAATATCTATTTATTGGATATTATTACTCTTTCAATAATTTTGGGCATAAGGAAATACATTTCAAATCGTATGGACAATACAATTGTAGAAATTTCCAAATATATAAGAACAATAAGTACAATATAGAGAAGAGAAACTATAACTCATTTTCTCCTTTGCAAAACTTCAATATTGAATGCCAAAAATGCAAAAACTATGGCCATAAGACCAGAGAATGTATATTACCAATGCAGTCCTTGAAGATAGCAAGCCCTAACAAACATAATAAGAATATATGGAAAAGAAAATCTGAAGTACCAAGAAAGGAAGATGATGAATATGTTTCACCTGAAATTGATGAAGTTAATAATAGGAGAATGGTGGGTAAAACTTCTAATAAAGAATATGAAAATCATAGTTTTGCATATAAAATAAATCAAGCCCAAGAAAGGAAAGTTCCTAAAGAAGAATATGATAAAATTGTAGTTCTTGATGATGTCCTTCAAATCAATAGTCCACTAGCCAATGAAACAAACATAGAAAAAGAAAATTATAAAGAAGAAGATGAAGAAGTTTATGTTGCACAAAATAGTGAGGATGTTGAAGAATCTTCAATAGTAGACCAACCATAATAATTGAGTGATGATGATGTCAGAAGTTTTCCAATGCTATTTTAATGATCTACTGAAACTCCTAAAAAATTACAAACAAAGAAATGAAGGAGAAATTAGGGAAGACTTAAAACTATTCCTGTTGATACCCCTATGAGTATTGAAGCACAAAAAAATTAAGAGGCTCTTGCATTACAAATGAATTAATAGATAACTAGCATCATTGAAAGAAACATGCTTTGATGGTATATCTATATGCAGGATCTGACATGGTTTGTTGCAGGTCTTCATCTGCCTAGGAACAATGTCGATTATGTATTATCTTAGTGAAGTTATGTTAAATGGTTTCTGAAGCAGATCTATTATGGGAAGACAGGTGGAGTTATTATTTTTCCCATGATTGGTTGTAGAATCGTGATTCCATGGGGAGAGATTCATATACAGGGTGGGCATCACCTCAGGGGGACTATCACCCTAAAATGAAATATCTCTTTTCGTCAATGTTTTCAAAGGGTGATAATGATCAGTAAAATCCAGTTAATATTGGAAAAAGAGTTTGACTGTGTTTACATCAATGCCAAAGGGAGAGAATGTTGGACATGATGTTATGGTGTTTGCATTGATTTCAAAGAGGGCAAAAATGATCAATGTTGGACATGGTATTATGGTATTTTCATTATCAAGAATATCAAATATGTTTGTGAGATACTAAAGCTCAAGGGAGATAATGTAGTAGGTTATGCAGAAGACATAGCGTGAGGAATAGAGGAATACCTCATATTACCAGATCATCTCTAAGGTGGATCAATGTAGAAAAATATTAGGAGAGAGGGCGCGATTGAGTGAAGCCGAAACAAATTTTAACAATTAAGAAAATCTATGGAAAGGATTGTGGAGTAATCGTGAATGTTCCCTTTTGAATTTTGGGAGTAATCAAAAGCATTGAAACAATGAGGAATCTTTTCTTGTGATGTATTTTTCGGGACAATTCAGGATCGTCAAATAGAGGGGAAGTCATAGGTTGGGAGGAATTATATCTCAAATGACAGATCTGAATCAGGAGCTTCGTATGTTTTCCCATCCATTTAATCAATATTCGATCTAGAATGTAGACACATTATATTTCATGGAGGAAATTAAAGTGATCTCTCAACCATTAGTTCAGTTCTAGATCTATCTTGATTGTTAGATAAAGCCAAGTGGAAGGATAACGTAATTTTCAAGACATAGAAACTTTTCCACTTTGACGAACATTTAAGATAAGGCAAAGACACAAAATCGCGAAGTCACAAAGTCATAAGATCCTTCCAACCATTAGATTAGGGAAGGACTTTGGATGAATTCTCGACCATCCAATCGATTTTATGGAAGGATAGTGTAATCCACAAATATACTAAATTCTCAGATTAAATAAGTTGCCATCAACTGTTGATATGGACTGAAAACATGAGAACCATCAGATCATAGTAAAGGAAAGGATACGATCAAATTTAAAGTTGACTGCTTCAACAAAAATGGGTCTAAAACATGTAAGTTCACCTGAAGGTCGGAGCCCCAAAATCCCAAAGTAAATGAGGGTCGATATATCTAGACAATGCATGGTGACCGTTGGATGAGGATAGGTGGTTCCAATGGTTGTCAACTTCATCACTGACCACTTTGGAAAAAAGGGGACTAAAATATGTAAGTTCACCCGAAGGCCAGAGCTTCGAATTCCTGAAGTGAATGAGGGTTTCTGGATCAAGAATTCAGTTGAAAACTAGACCGTCCTATATATATTAATGATCCAAAGGGGAAAGACATATGGCACTTCAGGAGATCCAGGTCAGAAAGACCATGTGAGAAGGACATGTGGCACAATCAGATCGTGAAAAGTGTCAAGGTCCAGTTGGAATTTTAAGTATACATAAGTCACGAATCTAGGTGACACATGGTATCCACTCAGCCAATGCCACATCAACAATGACATCAAAAAGATATGTCACTTACGGAGTATGTCCTTTGGGGATATCCAATTTCTCCTACCAACAATTACTTGAATTGTCGAAAGAAGAAGTCGCGAACTAATGTTGGTCATTGATCTAATATCCTTTGGGTTCTCTCATGATCATTAGATCAAGCGTAGTGGAAGGATAGAGTAAGCATGAGATGTTAAGAGACAACAGGTGGTAACCATTGTATTATGACTTATTCAGTAGGTAAAACTTCAGAGGCATTGAACTACTTCATAGTTTGATTATCTTGAAGTCCTGGAGTCATGAATAGTCGAATACCCAAAGGGTGGGAGATAATTTGTGCATAATCCCACAGTCCTAGCACCTAGACATTTGAACGTTATTAAGAAGGGAAGTGTTGATAAGCACTCCGACATAATTTTCTCTAGAAGAATTAAAAGACAACAAAGGGAGGAGTCCCAAAACAATGAAATCCTGAAGAGAACAAGAACCATCCATATCAAAGTGCAAATAAAACATGGCCATCAATATGGATACTTGATTAAGAAAGTGTTTGTCTTGGCGCTTAGTCACTGTCTATGGTCATATGGAATAGATGTCCTGAAACTCCGTGTGTGAAAATTCAAAATACAAAGGAAGAGGTTTTCCTCGGTCAGGAAGACACTTTGAACCAGAAAGGATTTGGATTCTTCTTGATTGATATTAAGTGATCAAATAAATCGAATGCATTGAAAAGCTATTCAAAAAGATTAAATATGATCTACTAGAGAATGAGAGACGCAACAAAATCTTAAGGATAAAATAAGAAGGCATGGGATCCAGTTAAAAAAAATTGATCCATACCAGTGATCGATTTATGTAATTCCCTCTTACTAAGTTGAAAATAATTCATGTTAATGTGTGAAATAATAATTGAGGAAGATATTAATTGTAAATTAAATGAAAAATGTTATTATTGTTATCTTAAATGAAGAGCTGCAATGGTAAAAACAAAGGAAAAAAATGCTTCAACGCTCACACCATTTGGAAGACTATATAAGAAAGAAAGAATGGTGAAGAAAAAGTGTCTTTGTTATATAGATTAGAAGATACTTATGCAATGAGGGTGGAAGGGAGGAGAAAGGAAGGATTCATATCCTTTACTATATAAGGGAGTTGGTGCTTCCTTGGGTTGGTTCCCTAAAGACAAGGGATTTGGTTCTTCCTAGGTTGGGTGCCCTAAAAACAAGGGAGTTGGTGCTTCCTAGGGTTGGTGCCCTAAAAACAAGGGAGTTGGTGCTTCCTAGTGTTGGTTCCCTAAAGACAATGGAGTTGGTGATTCCTAGGGTTAGTTACCTAAAGAGAACAGAGTTGGGGCTTCCTAGGTTGCGTTCCCTAAGAACAAGTGAGTTGGTGCTTTCTAGGGTTGGTGCCCTGAAGAAGGGGATTTGTGTCTCCTAGAGTTGGTTCTCTAAAAAGGATTAGTGTCCTTCACTATTCTTTATAAAAACTTTCAATTCCTGTTAATTATATATATATATATATATAATTGACTTTAAATACGATTCCATTGTTGATCTACTATAGTAATTAATAAAATATCAAAGTAATTGATAATTGTTGAAAAAGGGTAATATTGATTCACCCCCCCTCTCAGTATTTCCAATAGAGTTATCTCAATTTGAATCACTTCTAAGTTAATTTATAGACATGAAACCACATGCAAAAATAAAGATTCATGCCACAACGTAAACTAAACCATGCACAACAATAACCATCAAACATGCATATTCTAAATATTAAATTTAAATATAAATACATACACATCAGAATAAATCATACAAAAGTAAATAGCCATAACATAGAGAACTTATCTTTTCTGAAAATAAAACACCAACTAGTTGCAAGCCAAGGATGTTCCACCCAACCATATACATTGTTGTTCCAAGTCTCAACAACAGTGTCACCGCTGATGCAGGGCTATGAGTCCAAAAGGATGGATTCCAGGGTGTCACTCGACTTCCCAAGGCAGTTAGCCCTCATATTATCATAGGCCTTTCAACACTCACAAAAATCGAAAGTACAACAACTCTCTTCTACCCATTCTTCACAACACAATGTAATGGACACCCTTCTCTACCACGCAGTCCCTCAGGTTGTCCATCTCTTCTAGGGATCCAATGCTTCTGGTCAAGAATCTCCCTACGGGGAGTCTCAGGACTCACAACTATGAGTTAACTGAAACACGGGCCAAGGAATCACAGACATGCACGCACCAACTCCTAGTTGGAATATGTCAGTAGTCTATACATGGAATGACTATGGATCTTATCAGCAATTCGGTTTCCTTCACCCAAGCAACTCTCGAATCAAATGTTATGAGTAGGTGAAGGGATGAGTGGAGAACATAAGAGAAATGAAAGGTGAGCACAATTGATAATGAATGAGAGATTTTGAAGGAACTAACAAATCCACAACAACAAAAACCAACCACAACCACAGACCAAGGATGGGTTTATGTAGTTCTTTGAATTAAGGAAGGCCATGGTTTCCCCCCAAGAATCTCATGTATATGTTATTCTCCACTAAAACCATAAATTGGTAAATAAAGTATAAAATAAGTACTCAACCCCTCAAACCTCCTATCTTGTGGAATCATATCCCCGTATAACTCTTTTCCTTGTTTGTCTAGTAGCCAACGATGTGTTTTATATTAATAATGATAAAAAAATTGCATTTCCTAGGCACACTGGCCTCTTAATAATTGTTTAGTAACTCTGGCCTTTCATAACTTAACAAAATAGAATATTTAATATGGGGTTCAAAACCGGGGAATAACATTTCCCTCCCCCTTATTTTTGTATTGTCCTCAGTGCATATNTTAGATCTTTGTTCTCTTTTGGGAGATACACTCTGTGGAAGATAGGGTTTTTGACTAGTCCTGAAGCTAGTCATAAACAAGTGTTCCAGGTAAAACAATCATAACGTCTTCATAGAGAATCCAAATGAAGTGAGACCAATTGCATTGGAAACAGTACGGGATTTATTTTCCCTTATACTAATTTCAAAATATTATGTTAAATATTGAGCGCATCGCATTCGTTACCAGTCCGCTCTCCTGAATAAACCAAAATTGAATAAGGTCTACCATTTTCTCTATAACTCCTTTTCTGAGAGGATTCAAGGAGTGAAACTTGGAGGAGTTTCAAAGAATACATTGACTTATATTATCTAAAGGACCAAATTATTATAATAAGTGAAGAATTGAAGAAGTTGAAGAAGTCTCAGGAAGCATTATCAGGTTCTATGTGATGGTTGGTTGATGGTGATAATTTAATGTGAATTTTTATTATCTCTCATATATTCTTTAGTGGAAGGAAAGGGAAAGGATGGAGAGGTAAAACCTCTCTTGATATTGGAGGATTGTATCTTCCTTTTGGAGGTTTATCCCTCCCTTTATATTTGGAAGATGTAGCTACCTTTGGAAGTCATTACCTCCCTTGAACAATAACCATTGGTTATTTCTCATATATTGTGCATGGTGTATTGTGGTGTATTGGTGTAATTCTTCTACTATTGTTCATTACTTATTGGACATAATTGAATATATAATCTGGTTTAAGTATAAGTTCAAAAATATTTTAAATTGTACTTGATACTGATTCACCCCCCTCTCAGTATCATCACACATGGCACAATCATAAGGTGAAAAGTATCAAGGTCTAGTTTTCACTTTAGGTATACACAAGTCACGAATATAGGTGACATGTCCCAACCACTCACCCAGTGCCACATCAACAATGACATGATCAAACTACGTCACTTTGGGATTATGTCCTTTGGGGATATCCACTTTCTCCTACCAGCAATTACTCGAAGCACTGAAGGGTGAAGTCAGGAACTAATGTTGGTCATTTATCTAAGATCCTACACATTCTCTCATGATCATTAGATCAAGAGTGTTGGAAGGATAAAGTAAGCATGATATGTTAACCAACATCAAGCGATCATGGTCATGTTATGACTTATTCAATAGGTAATCCTTCATAGGGATTTAACTACTTCATAGTTCAAGTAGCCCGAAGTCCTGGAGTAATTCATAGCCGAATACTCGAAGAGTGGGACCTCCTTGGTTCCTAAGCCCATGGTCCTAGAACCTGTACATGTGAAGTTTATTAAGCAAGGAAGTCTTGATACGCACTCTGACAGAATTTTCTCTGGAATAATTAAAATACATCAAAGGGCAGAGTCCTGAAACGCCGAAATCATGAAGAGAACGAGGATTGTCCATCTCAATGTGAAAATAAAACATGACAATCAATTTGGATAAGTGATTAAGAATTTGTTTGGATTAGTGCTTATTCACCGCCTATGATCATATGTAAAGAGGTCCTGAAATTGTGCCTATGCAAATTCAACATACATAGGAAGAATTTTTCCTTGGTCAGGAAGAAACTTTGAAATAGATAGCATCTAGATTCTTCCTGATTGATATTAAGTGATCAAATACATCCAATGCATTGGAATGATAATCAAAAATCTTAAATATGATCTATTGCAGAACGAGAGATAGAACAAAAGGTTAAGGATAAAATAAGAAGGCATGGGATCCAGTTAAAAAAAATTGATCCATACCTGTGATCGACTTATGTAATTCCATCTTACTAAGTTGAAAAACATTCACGTTAATTTGTGAAATAATAATGGAGGGATATATTAAATGTAAATTAAATGACAAATTCTATTACTGTTAACTTAAATAAAGAGGTTCAATGGTCCAAACAAAGGGACAAAATGCTTCAATGCTCACACCAGTTGGAAGACTATACAAGAAAGAAATAATGGTGGAGAAGAAGTGCCTCTATAGTCTAGATCAAAATATCAAAGCAAAACCAGAGTCTAAGAAGAGGAACTAATGATACATATGCATTGAGGGAGGAAGGGAGGAGAAAGGAAGGATTCATATCCTTTACTATATAAGGGAGTTGGTGCTTACTAGGTTTGGTGCCCTAAATATAAGGGATTTGGTGCTTCCTAGGGTTGGTTCCTAAAATCAAGGGAGTTTATGCTTCCTAGGGTTGGTTCCGTAAAAACAAGGGAGTTGGTTCTTCCTAGGGTTGGTTCCCTGAAGACAAGGGAGTTGGTGCTTCCTAGGTTTGGTTCCCTAAAGATAATTTACTTGGTGATTCCTATGGTTGGTTCCCTAAAAACAAGGGAGTTGGTGCTTCCTAGGGTTTGTGCCCTCAAGAATTGGATTTGTGTCTCCTAGAGTTGGCGCTCTAAAAATGATTGGTTTCCTTCACTATTCTTTACAAAACCTTGTAATTCCTATTAATTATATATATAATTGATTTTAAATACAAGTCCATTGTTGATCTATTGTGGTAATTAATAAAATATCAAAGTAATTGTTAATTCTTGAAAAAGGGTAATACTGATTCACCCACCCCTCTGAGTATTTCCAGCAATTGGTATAAGAGCAAGTGCCTTTAGCACAATCTAATAATTGGAAGGTATATCCTGAAAGAACTGAATCAGCAAGAGGGAATGTCTTCCAACAAAGAACCATTGTTCAATGGAGGTGGCTATGCTCTCTAGAAAATAAGAATGAAAATCTTCTTGTTGGATCTTGGTTTCGATGTCTGGAAATCCATTGTAGATGGTTACACTGCATCAACTAATCCACCCACAAATACTACCGGAAATAAAATCTTCAGTGACAACTCAAGAGCAGTTAATTCCATCCTAGGAGGATTGAAAAATTCTATATGTGTGAAGGTTATTCATTATAAGTCAACTAAGGAAATATGGGACAAATTGGAAGTTGTATGAAGGAGATAACAAAGTAAAAGAAGCAAAACTACAAACCTATAGAATTCAGTTTGAAATTTTGAAAATGAAAGAAGAGGAGAAAATTGTTGAATACTTTCATAAGGTAGATGAGGTAGTTA
Organism: Picea glauca; assembly: GCA_000966675.3. Taxonomy (NCBI): domain Eukaryota; kingdom Viridiplantae; phylum Streptophyta; class Pinopsida; order Pinales; family Pinaceae; genus Picea; species Picea glauca. The sequence continues at coordinate 966,419 of JZKD02S1673620.1, forward strand.
ATTCAATAATATCATCAGGAGAAGAACTTACCAATAATCATATTGTAAAAAATATATTAAGGTCATTACCTATGAGATAGGATTCCAAGATTTCTACAATTGAATATAGGCCAGAACTTGTCAAACTCATAGTAGATCAACTTCATGGAATTTTTACAACATATGAGATGAGAACAAGGAATGAAAACTGTCAAAATAAGAAACAACCTTTAAGGAATCTAAAGGAAAAAATAAATAGGAACACATGTCTATTGAAGATCAACTAGACATATTAGATGTAGAAAAGGAAAATTTTATAAAGAAACTCTATAAAGGATTCATAAAATATAAAGGAAAGTAACTCTTCAAATGTTTCAACTGTGGTAGGATTAGACACTTTGATAACAAATGTCTGTATCCCAAGTAGTAGGATAACGATGATGAATAATCCCACAACCAGAAAGACTAGTACAAGAAGAAATTTTATAAGAAAAAGAAAAACTTCTTCTCTAAAGAAGACATCATCTCTTTAGATATGAGTGAAGATGATGATTCAAAGATTTTATTTATGGGAATGAACACTCAAAATAATAATATATATAATGAAGAAAAATTTGAAAGTGAAGGTGAAGTTTATCTAGAAAGTATAAAAAGAAGATAAAACTACTTAGGGAAAAACTTCAAGAATTTGAAGAATCACATAAATCAATAGAAATATATGTATCAAGAACCATCAAAGAGTCAGAGAAGATCATCAGTGATTTGTAGTTCTAGATCTTGGATTCTAAAAGAATTGAAGAATTCATTTAAAAAAAACTAAATGACAGAGAACAAGTATGTAAGAAGCTAGAGGATAAGATTGAGTTGATAAAAGGTGAATTTAAAAAATAAAATAAGAGATCAAAATTTGAAAATAGTTCAAAAATATTAGATGGAATTCTCAGTAGTTAGAGGTCACCAAACAACAAGACTGGTTGGGGATACACCCAAGACTCAACCACTACATCAAAAGGATCAGCTAAAAGGCCAATTAGATATGTAGATGTTCTAAAAATCTCCATAAGAAGAGAAGTTAATAAGGAAAAGATGATACCATTGAAAATTGTTCCACATAAATCGAAATCAATACTCTCTACTAGAGTAAACGATGACAAGAAAAATACAATCACAAGAAGGAATCCCCTTAATAAATATCTATTTATTGGATATTATTACTCTTTCAATAATTTTGGGCATAAGGAAATACATTTCAAATCGTATGGACAATACAATTGTAGAAATTTCCAAATATATAAGAACAATAAGTACAATATAGAGAAGAGAAACTATAACTCATTTTCTCCTTTGCAAAACTTCAATATTGAATGCCAAAAATGCAAAAACTATGGCCATAAGACCAGAGAATGTATATTACCAATGCAGTCCTTGAAGATAGCAAGCCCTAACAAACATAATAAGAATATATGGAAAAGAAAATCTGAAGTACCAAGAAAGGAAGATGATGAATATGTTTCACCTGAAATTGATGAAGTTAATAATAGGAGAATGGTGGGTAAAACTTCTAATAAAGAATATGAAAATCATAGTTTTGCATATAAAATAAATCAAGCCCAAGAAAGGAAAGTTCCTAAAGAAGAATATGATAAAATTGTAGTTCTTGATGATGTCCTTCAAATCAATAGTCCACTAGCCAATGAAACAAACATAGAAAAAGAAAATTATAAAGAAGAAGATGAAGAAGTTTATGTTGCACAAAATAGTGAGGATGTTGAAGAATCTTCAATAGTAGACCAACCATAATAATTGAGTGATGATGATGTCAGAAGTTTTCCAATGCTATTTTAATGATCTACTGAAACTCCTAAAAAATTACAAACAAAGAAATGAAGGAGAAATTAGGGAAGACTTAAAACTATTCCTGTTGATACCCCTATGAGTATTGAAGCACAAAAAAATTAAGAGGCTCTTGCATTACAAATGAATTAATAGATAACTAGCATCATTGAAAGAAACATGCTTTGATGGTATATCTATATGCAGGATCTGACATGGTTTGTTGCAGGTCTTCATCTGCCTAGGAACAATGTCGATTATGTATTATCTTAGTGAAGTTATGTTAAATGGTTTCTGAAGCAGATCTATTATGGGAAGACAGGTGGAGTTATTATTTTTCCCATGATTGGTTGTAGAATCGTGATTCCATGGGGAGAGATTCATATACAGGGTGGGCATCACCTCAGGGGGACTATCACCCTAAAATGAAATATCTCTTTTCGTCAATGTTTTCAAAGGGTGATAATGATCAGTAAAATCCAGTTAATATTGGAAAAAGAGTTTGACTGTGTTTACATCAATGCCAAAGGGAGAGAATGTTGGACATGATGTTATGGTGTTTGCATTGATTTCAAAGAGGGCAAAAATGATCAATGTTGGACATGGTATTATGGTATTTTCATTATCAAGAATATCAAATATGTTTGTGAGATACTAAAGCTCAAGGGAGATAATGTAGTAGGTTATGCAGAAGACATAGCGTGAGGAATAGAGGAATACCTCATATTACCAGATCATCTCTAAGGTGGATCAATGTAGAAAAATATTAGGAGAGAGGGCGCGATTGAGTGAAGCCGAAACAAATTTTAACAATTAAGAAAATCTATGGAAAGGATTGTGGAGTAATCGTGAATGTTCCCTTTTGAATTTTGGGAGTAATCAAAAGCATTGAAACAATGAGGAATCTTTTCTTGTGATGTATTTTTCGGGACAATTCAGGATCGTCAAATAGAGGGGAAGTCATAGGTTGGGAGGAATTATATCTCAAATGACAGATCTGAATCAGGAGCTTCGTATGTTTTCCCATCCATTTAATCAATATTCGATCTAGAATGTAGACACATTATATTTCATGGAGGAAATTAAAGTGATCTCTCAACCATTAGTTCAGTTCTAGATCTATCTTGATTGTTAGATAAAGCCAAGTGGAAGGATAACGTAATTTTCAAGACATAGAAACTTTTCCACTTTGACGAACATTTAAGATAAGGCAAAGACACAAAATCGCGAAGTCACAAAGTCATAAGATCCTTCCAACCATTAGATTAGGGAAGGACTTTGGATGAATTCTCGACCATCCAATCGATTTTATGGAAGGATAGTGTAATCCACAAATATACTAAATTCTCAGATTAAATAAGTTGCCATCAACTGTTGATATGGACTGAAAACATGAGAACCATCAGATCATAGTAAAGGAAAGGATACGATCAAATTTAAAGTTGACTGCTTCAACAAAAATGGGTCTAAAACATGTAAGTTCACCTGAAGGTCGGAGCCCCAAAATCCCAAAGTAAATGAGGGTCGATATATCTAGACAATGCATGGTGACCGTTGGATGAGGATAGGTGGTTCCAATGGTTGTCAACTTCATCACTGACCACTTTGGAAAAAAGGGGACTAAAATATGTAAGTTCACCCGAAGGCCAGAGCTTCGAATTCCTGAAGTGAATGAGGGTTTCTGGATCAAGAATTCAGTTGAAAACTAGACCGTCCTATATATATTAATGATCCAAAGGGGAAAGACATATGGCACTTCAGGAGATCCAGGTCAGAAAGACCATGTGAGAAGGACATGTGGCACAATCAGATCGTGAAAAGTGTCAAGGTCCAGTTGGAATTTTAAGTATACATAAGTCACGAATCTAGGTGACACATGGTATCCACTCAGCCAATGCCACATCAACAATGACATCAAAAAGATATGTCACTTACGGAGTATGTCCTTTGGGGATATCCAATTTCTCCTACCAACAATTACTTGAATTGTCGAAAGAAGAAGTCGCGAACTAATGTTGGTCATTGATCTAATATCCTTTGGGTTCTCTCATGATCATTAGATCAAGCGTAGTGGAAGGATAGAGTAAGCATGAGATGTTAAGAGACAACAGGTGGTAACCATTGTATTATGACTTATTCGGTAGGTAAAACTTCAGAGGTATTGAACTACTTCATAGTTTGATTATCTTGAAGTCCTGGAGTCATGAATAGTCGAATACCCAAAGAGTGGGAGATAATTTGTGCATAATCCCACAGTCCTAGCACCTAGACATTTGAACGTTATTAAGAAAGGAATTGTTGATAAGCACTCCGACATAATTTTCTCTAGAAGAATTAAAAGACAACAAAGGGAGGAGTCCCAAAACAATGAAATCCTGAAGAGAACAAGAACCATCCATATCAAAGTGCAAATAAAACATGGCCATCAATATGGATACTTGATTAAGAAAGTGTTTGTCTTGGCGCTTAGTCACTGTCTATGGTCATATGGAATAGATGTCCTGAAACTCCGTGTGTGAAAATTCAAAATACAAAGGAAGAGGTTTTCCTCGGTCAGGAAGACACTTTGAACCAGAAAGGATTTGGATTCTTCTTGATTGATATTAAGTGATCAAATAAATCGAATGCATTGAAAAGCTATTCAAAAAGATTAAATATGATCTACTAGAGAATGAGAGACGCAACAAAATCTTAAGGATAAAATAAGAAGGCATGGGATCCAGTTAAAAAAAATTGATCCATACCAGTGATCGATTTATGTAATTCCCTCTTACTAAGTTGAAAATAATTCATGTTAATGTGTGAAATAATAATTGAGGAAGATATTAATTGTAAATTAAATGAAAAATGTTATTATTGTTATCTTAAATGAAGAGCTGCAATGGTAAAAACAAAGGAAAAAAATGCTTCAACGCTCACACCATTTGGAAGACTATATAAGAAAGAAAGAATGGTGAAGAAAAAGTGTCTTTGTTATATAGATTAGAAGATACTTATGCAATGAGGGTGGAAGGGAGGAGAAAGGAAGGATTCATATCCTTTACTATATAAGGGAGTTGGTGCTTCCTTGGGTTGGTTCCCTAAAGACAAGGGATTTGGTTCTTCCTAGGTTGGGTGCCCTAAAAACAAGGGAGTTGGTGCTTCCTAGGGTTGGTGCCCTAAAAACAAGGGAGTTGGTGCTTCCTAGTGTTGGTTCCCTAAAGACAATGGAGTTGGTGATTCCTAGGGTTAGTTACCTAAAGAGAACAGAGTTGGGGCTTCCTAGGTTGCGTTCCCTAAGAACAAGTGAGTTGGTGCTTTCTAGGGTTGGTGCCCTGAAGAAGGGGATTTGTGTCTCCTAGAGTTGGTTCTCTAAAAAGGATTAGTGTCCTTCACTATTCTTTATAAAAACTTTCAATTCCTGTTAATTATATATATATATATATATAATTGACTTTAAATACGATTCCATTGTTGATCTACTATAGTAATTAATAAAATATCAAAGTAATTGATAATTGTTGAAAAAGGGTAATATTGATTCACCCCCCCTCTCAGTATTTCCAATAGAGTTATCTCAATTTGAATCACTTCTAAGTTAATTTATAGACATGAAACCACATGCAAAAATAAAGATTCATGCCACAACGTAAACTAAACCATGCACAACAATAACCATCAAACATGCATATTCTAAATATTAAATTTAAATATAAATACATACACATCAGAATAAATCATACAAAAGTAAATAGCCATAACATAGAGAACTTATCTTTTCTGAAAATAAAACACCAACTAGTTGCAAGCCAAGGATGTTCCACCCAACCATATACATTGTTGTTCCAAGTCTCAACAACAGTGTCACCGCTGATGCAGGGCTATGAGTCCAAAAGGATGGATTCCAGGGTGTCACTCGACTTCCCAAGGCAGTTAGCCCTCATATTATCATAGGCCTTTCAACACTCACAAAAATCGAAAGTACAACAACTCTCTTCTACCCATTCTTCACAACACAATGTAATGGACACCCTTCTCTACCACGCAGTCCCTCAGGTTGTCCATCTCTTCTAGGGATCCAATGCTTCTGGTCAAGAATCTCCCTACGGGGAGTCTCAGGACTCACAACTATGAGTTAACTGAAACACGGGCCAAGGAATCACAGACATGCACGCACCAACTCCTAGTTGGAATATGTCAGTAGTCTATACATGGAATGACTATGGATCTTATCAGCAATTCGGTTTCCTTCACCCAAGCAACTCTCGAATCAAATGTTATGAGTAGGTGAAGGGATGAGTGGAGAACATAAGAGAAATGAAAGGTGAGCACAATTGATAATGAATGAGAGATTTTGAAGGAACTAACAAATCCACAACAACAAAAACCAACCACAACCACAGACCAAGGATGGGTTTATGTAGTTCTTTGAATTAAGGAAGGCCATGGTTTCCCCCCAAGAATCTCATGTATATGTTATTCTCCACTAAAACCATAAATTGGTAAATAAAGTATAAAATAAGTACTCAACCCCTCAAACCTCCTATCTTGTGGAATCATATCCCCGTATAACTCTTTTCCTTGTTTGTCTAGTAGCCAACGATGTGTTTTATATTAATAATGATAAAAAAATTGCATTTCCTAGGCACACTGGCCTCTTAATAATTGTTTAGTAACTCTGGCCTTTCATAACTTAACAAAATAGAATATTTAATATGGGGTTCAAAACCGGGGAATAACATTTCCCTCCCCCTTATTTTTGTATTGTCCTCAGTGCATATACAAAATAGGAATAAAAATTCCAAAACTTAATCAAAAATCTACGGGTACTCTACTCGCATGGAATATCCATGCTCCCAAGTAGCATCCTCAGGACCATAGAATTTCAACTAGACTTTTACCACCTCTATGACTTGGTTTCAATGCATTTTGACTTTATTGTCCCCTAATCGCATCAAATGGACCTGAAAGCCTTCCTCTGCCTCTACCTGAATCAGATGCCAATCAATAACATGTTTATGACCATGTACATATTTTTTAGCAAAGAGACATGAAACATATTATACAAACTCATGGAGGCATGCAATGAAAGAAGCTATTTCAATGGCCCTATTCTGTCTAATATCTTAAATGGACCACAGAGTCTGGCTACCATCTTTGTACAACAACCCAAATTCAAAGATATCTTCTTGGGATTAACTTTTAAAAGAACATTCACCCCCACTTTAAATTCTGTAGATGTCACATTCTTATATACATAAAGTTTCGGTCTATCTTGATCTATCTTTAAATTTTTCTTAATCCTAACCATCTGGTCTTCCATATCCTTGAGAAATTCTGGCCCAAGTACCACTCTGTCTGCTAGGTTGTCCCAACTTACTCAAGTATTACATTTCCTACCATACAAAGCTTCAAGTAGGATCATTTTCAATGAAGCTTGATACCCATTATTATATTCAAACTCAACCAAGTGCAAGTACTCTTCCCACTTATATGGCTTATCCATCACATACATCCTCAACATGTCTTCAATTACTTGCTTGACTCTCTCTTTCTTCCCATCTAACTATGGATGGCATGTTGTGATAAAATTCATATTTGTACCAAAACCTTTAAACAATTCCCTCCAAAAATTTGAAGTAAACTTTGTATCTTTGTCTAAGACAATTTCCTTAGGTATCCATGCAACCTAGTAATGTCTTTCATGTAAATTTATGCAATATTAGTTGTTGTTTGATTTTTTTTTACAGGAACAAAATGAGCAGCCTTTGTCAATTTATCAACCACTACCATGGTCTAATCATGTTTTCTTGATGTCCTCATAAATTTTGTTATAAATTCAATGGTTAACACTTCAATGGTTAATTCTTCTCTGGAATTGGTAAGGGTTGTAGAAACCTCATTGGGTGCCTATGCTTAGCCTTCACTCTCTGACATTCCATACATCTAGTGATGTAATCAACAACATCATTTTTCATTCCCAGATAGAAGAATTGGATTTTTACTACTGCAATTGTTTTTTTGTAATTGAGATGTCCAACATATGGAACATTATGCATTTATTTTAATACCAAATTCCTAAATTCTTTGGAACTAGTAACATAATATCTATTTTTATGCATAAGTAATCCATCTTCCTTCATCTCATACTCTTTTATTTTCCATTGTACATCTTCTGGTTTAATCTTTCCTTTACCTATAGGTAATGCTGATCTGTAACAACATGTAAAATTCTTCTCTTCAAGGCTAACTGATGCATACTAATAACTGTAGCATGCATGAGATGTACTCTTATACTAAGTGCATCGACAACTTTATTTTCTTTTCCTTTGATATGATTGATGTCAGAATCGTATTCACTTAAAAATTAAAACCATCTAATTTTCTTGGAATTCAAATTTGGTTGTTCAAAAAGATATTTTAGACCACTATGGTTTGTTCTTAATTCAAATCTCTTTCCCATGCGATAATTCCTCCACATATTCAATGCGTGAACAATGGAAGAAAGCTCAAATTCATGTGTGGCATAGTTCCTCTCATGTTATTTAATATTTCTAGACTCATAACCAATGACAAGTCCATTTTGAGTGAGGACTCGACCAAGTCTTTACTTGCATACATATGTACATACCACAAAAATTTCATTTGGGTCAATAATCTTTAAATAGGTTCACTAGTAAGTAATTCCTTTAACAAATTAAAGTTCTCTTCACATTAAAATGTCAATTTGAATTTAATTCCCTTCTTTTGCAGAGAAGTGATGGGATGATAAATCTTAGAGAACCCTGCTATAAACCTTCTTTAGTAACCAGCTAATCCCATAAAATATATGACTTTTGAAACATTCATGGGTGTTGGACATCCTCTAATGGCTTCAATATTCTCTGGATCTACTTCTATACCTTGCTTTGAAATAATTTGTCTAGAGTAATGGATCTGTTCTTGGTAAAAATAACACTTAATCATCTTGGCATACAACTGATGTTCTCTTATCACTTGCAATACCAATATTAGGTGTTTTTTATGCTCTTCATCTGACTTAAAATATACAAGTATTTCATCCAAGAATACTATGATAAGTTTATCCAAATAATTTCTAAATATGCCATTCATTAAGCACATAAAGACAGTGGGTGCATTGGGTAGTCCAAATGACACCACTACAAATTCATAATGCCCATACCTGGTTCTAAAGGTTGTCTTATTGATGTCTTCTTCCTTGACTCTTACTTGATGGTATCGTGATCTCAAGTTGATATTTGAAAATATGTTTACCCCTCTTGGTTGATCAAAGAGATCATCAATTCTGGGTAGAGGGTACTTATTCTTTATAGTGTATTTATTCAGTTGTCATAAATCAATACACAGTATCAAAGTTCCATCCTTCTTTTTGAAAAAGAGTATTGGTGCTCCCCAAGGTGAAACACTTGGACGCATGTACCCTTTCTTCAAAAATTCTTCCAACTACATTTGTATTTATTTTAATTATGGTGTACTCATTCTATAAGGTGTTTTTGATACCGACATAGTTCCTGGCACTAAATAAATAGAGAAATCTATCTCCCTCTTTGGTGGAAACCCTGGTATTTCTTGGAATACATCTTCAAATTCTTGTAGTACCGAGAGTTCTTCAAGGCTTGGCCCCTTTTTATTTTCTAACTCCTCCACATAGATTGCGTACAATTGACATCCTTTTCTGAAACATCTCTCTTTAGATATAATCTTGAAATCTCCCTTATAGATATGGGTCTTGTAACTCCTTCCACAATGCTTTGTAGTCCTTCTTCGTCAAGACATGTAAATTTTTTTTTATGACAATCTAGGAAAACATAATGCTTGTCCAACCAATCCATTCCAATTAGAATATCATAATACCCCAATGGTATAATATTTATATCATATTTAGTATTCACACCATTAAGACTTATGGAACAACCTCTGACCGTCTCATGGATTCTCCTTTTGGTTCCAGTGGATAGCTGAACCAAACCTGATTTTTCAAGCTTAATTTTCTCCAAATGTAATTTATCCACTATTTTAGGATCAATGTAACAATGACTTGCTCCTAAATCAATTAAAATATCAACATGATGATTAATGATCTTAGCTTCCACCTCGATCATATTTGATTGGTACTCTGCTTGTCGATCATCTAAAGCTACATAAATCCTTTCCATGTATTCTATTGTTGTAGCCTCTTGGATGTTCTGCATGGTCTTCACTTTGTCCTTTATGTGAGGGAAATCCTTGTACAGGTGATCTTCTTTGCATCCCAAACATTGGATTGGTGGTCTTACCCTTTTTCCCAAGGATTCTTCTTTCTTTGATTCATCCTGAGCATACTAGTCTTGACGATTTTTATTAGGTTCATTTATGTTGGAAGGAATTTTGAATCCCTTCTTCCTCTAATCAATTTTCTCCTTCTTCTTATCCTTCCAAGACTTATGCATGGATTCTATGCCCTTTCCTTCCTCATACAAGTATTTATCCTTATTGATGGTATTAGTCAAGGTCTTCGGTTCATCATACTATCACATTCTCATCTTTTATAAATCCCACATACTTTAGCAACCCCAATAAATTATTCTCATACTCTTCCATGGTTGTGATTCTCAACCTAAGTTCAAATAACTCCTGCATTTTCTTGTCATAAAAGTTATTTAAGAGGTACTCCTTCTAAAAATAGTTCTTGAACTTCTTCCAAGTGATCCTATTATCACCTCAACTTGATTCAACCGCTTCCACTACATTGCATCATTCTCATGTAAATGGTAGGTGGAAATTTTGGCTTCTACGTTTGATGAATAGTTATGAAATTGAAAATACCTCATGAGTCCAAGAAACCTTGCTTTAGCATCATCTTCCCTTCCTCTTTCATCATCAAAGGATGGTGGCTTAAGCATCCTCATCTCTCCTTGCAAATTGTCCAATTCATGTCTCCTTATTTCGTGCCTAAAAGGAGACACCTTTGGAATACTTATGGAATCTTCATATGACTAAAATTTTGTTGTTGAGTAAGGAGGTAAGTGGTTTCTATGAGTTCTTTTAGAACTTCTTGAATAACCAACTTTCCTGTGGTTGTCTCTTATTTCATGATACCTTCCTTCTTCCTCTTGTTTTGAGTTTGATCCCCTCTTTGTTTTTGTTTGCAACTGATTTAATATCTACATCACTTGATCATTTATTTGATTTTTTTCTCTCATCAGCCTCTCATTATCTACTTTGTAACTTTGTACTTCTAGTTTCAGGCTTCTCATGGTCTCTATCATGGTTTCTTTCTCCCCTCTGCCCTTGTGTCCATTGGATTCTATATCTTCATTACCGATGCAGGAGCATCGCTCCAACGCTGTTGTGCGTTAGCATCCAGCACAATAATGCACTTGAAGGGAATAGATCCCAAGGAAGGACGTGCCAGTTGTTCCAATTTTGAGCTTAAATATAAAATTTTAAATGCAAATTCAATGTAATTAAAGTTTGAATACTTGAGGAAAGTCAAGCCCCTGTATTTTTACAAGTCGGATGTAAAGTCACCTTTAATGGATGACAGTAGGTAGATCTATATCCTATTCAAACTATATGTTTATTGAATGTAACTTAATGAGGTAGGTAAGGAAGGTGCAAGGATACCCTCTTTTGTAAAAAAATATATCGATTTATTGAGATCAAGAAGGATTAATGGAATTGGAAACTAGGAAAAGAGAGGAGAGGGGAAAGAGATGAAGACTCTGATGCAATCCAAATTTGTATACATTGTAATTAGCATTTGGTTTTAATATAAAAACACATATTTACCTGCATATGAATCTTTATGTATTTATCTGTTTGATCGATGTTTTTTTATGAATGTGTTTACCATGTATATTTATGAATGTTGTTAGTTCATGAATGTTTCGTTTATAGGAATATATAGATTTCCCTATCTATAGATTTCTGAGTGTTTATGGTCTCTCAAGGTTGGTGCAAGGAGTGCACACCAGAGTTGTTGAAAAAATTAGTGAAGCCAACACAAGGATTCCACAGGAACTCTGTTTTGAGTTCAGGAAGAGTGTGTCAAGTGGGAACACCAAAATCATTCTCAATCTCAAAAGGAGTAGTGAAAATACAACACATCAGAGTTGTTGAACACTCTGAGAGTGAGCAGAAGGAGTGTGCCTACACTTAGTAAAGTGTAAAATATCAAAAGGAAATATGGTGCAAGTGAAATAAAACTAGAGTTACTGAACACTCTGAGGATTCAGTGCAAGGTGTGCATGAGAACTCTATTTCAAGTTCCGGGAGGATATTTCCATGTGGGAACATCAGAGTTGATGAACACTCTGATAGTTGTTTCAAGGAGTGCACAAAACCAACACAATGCTAAAGTGTTGGTCAAATATCAGGAGAATAAGTGCAAAGTGCCATGAAGGCATAAGAGATCATTTGGAGAACAAAGGGACTGAACCCTTTGAAGTCTAAGAAATTACAAGATCAAGAGAAACAACAAAAGTAGACATAGAGCCCTGCAGGGAGTGCAGAAGGAGAGAAAATTCTAATGTTCCAGATTGGAGAAGCAATAGAAGTGTGTGCCATAGCCTAAGTCCATTTAAATTGGCAAATATTAGGAGAGTTAGTGCAAGTGTGCACAGAGCAGGGTGTGCAACAGTCGAGAACCTTTTAATGTTCAATTTGTGGAAGAAGTGAATGGCATGCGCAGGTGAACTTGTTTCAAGTTCAAACCTCAAGAGGTGCAGTGCAATTAGTGACCAAACATTTGGCCTCATAGAGGAGAAGGAATAAAAGGCCGAGCCTTTGTAAAATATCAATAAATCCTTTATCGAAAGGAAACTGTAGATAGTCGAGGAGGAGGAGATACAACTATCATCAAATCAGTTGTTAAGAGAAATCCAGGCCGTTAGATCATAATCCATCCAGAAGGAGGAGCGCACAGGAGGAGAATAGATCTGAGCCATCAGATCTAAGCATGAGGATCAATAGTTATTGGATTCATAAGTATCACATGTTTTAATCCTATAATTCCTTCATAATTCATGAGTTCGAAGATTTTCCAAGCTAGACCATGAAGGATATAGGACTCCTGAAGACCTGAAGACTGGAGTCCATCTTAGCCACTGATTATAGTCGACACGTCTCGCCAGATCTTCGTGTCTAGAGACTCAACACTTGGGAGGAACTTGGATTAAATTTGTTAATGTGAGAGAAATCCCAAAGCTCCAAAGCTCAAAGTGGATCTTGACTATTTGTGTCAGTGCCATGTGTTAGTGCATTTGTTGAGGTTCGAAAAACCCTACAGTCTGGGAGAACATGGTTAAAAGGTTGTTCAGGTCCGGAACTCACAAATGCCTGAAGGCCAGAGTCTATCACATCCATCTATTTTTGGGGACATAGGTCCTCCTATCCTAAGATGTACAACACTCTAGAGGAGTTTGTGAAGTGAAGTGTTTGGGTGGAAGTTTCCTGGAGTAACGAAGGCTGAAAATCATCCCAGTCATCAATTTGAGGTAAGTTTCAAACCCTTTTGATATGTTGTTTCAGAATTCGACACTTTGGAGATATATTGTTTTGAAGAGGGTGAAACCCCCAACACCCAAAATCCCGAAGTTCTTTCCAATCATAGATCACGATGGATATTGTGGACCATTGATCCCCTCTGTTGTTCAATGCTCCGCCAATTCGACATTTGGGAGGAACGCGATGACATTTTTTTAGAACTCTCGAATCCCTAGTGCTCCAAAGTCTCGAATTTTGTTGAAAAATATATTTTGGGCCATGATTTTATCCCTTAGCCACATGCTGGACCCTCAATGGTTATTTTGAGTCATGGGGAAGGAATATAGGACCTATGTATGTGATTTTGACGACTCAACAAGGATCCAAGAGCCAATTCAACTCCTTGATTTTGAATAATCATAGACCAAGAGGTCATGAGGACCCAAAGGAGTGGTTGGGGGTCTTCATCAAGTGGTATCAGAGCCTCGGATCAATTTTTATCTGATACCATCAAGTGGTATCAGAGAAAAAATAACTTTTTGTCTGATACAATCAAATGGTATTAGAGTATATTTTTGTCTATAGATAGCAGGCAAAGGAGGAGAGACAAAGTGTTGATTCTTTGTAGGTGGGAATATTCTTNTGTTTAGTAACTCTGGCCTTTCATAACTTAACAAAATAGAATATTTAATATGGGGTTCAAAACCGGGGAATAACATTTCCCTCCCCCTTATTTTTGTATTGTCCTCAGTGCATATACAAAATAGGAATAAAAATTCCAAAACTTAATCAAAAATCTACGGGTACTCTACTCGCATGGAATATCCATGCTCCCAAGTAGCATCCTCAGGACCATAGAATTTCAACTAGACTTTTACCACCTCTATGACTTGGTTTCAATGCATTTTGACTTTATTGTCCCCTAATCGCATCAAATGGACCTGAAAGCCTTCCTCTGCCTCTACCTGAATCAGATGCCAATCAATAACATGTTTATGACCATGTACATATTTTTTAGCAAAGAGACATGAAACATATTATACAAACTCATGGAGGCATGCAATGAAAGAAGCTATTTCAATGGCCCTATTCTGTCTAATATCTTAAATGGACCACAGAGTCTGGCTACCATCTTTGTACAACAACCCAAATTCAAAGATATCTTCTTGGGATTAACTTTTAAAAGAACATTCACCCCCACTTTAAATTCTGTAGATGTCACATTCTTATATACATAAAGTTTCGGTCTATCTTGATCTATCTTTAAATTTTTCTTAATCCTAACCATCTGGTCTTCCATATCCTTGAGAAATTCTGGCCCAAGTACCACTCTGTCTGCTAGGTTGTCCCAACTTACTCAAGTATTACATTTCCTACCATACAAAGCTTCAAGTAGGATCATTTTCAATGAAGCTTGATACCCATTATTATATTCAAACTCAACCAAGTGCAAGTACTCTTCCCACTTATATGGCTTATCCATCACATACATCCTCAACATGTCTTCAATTACTTGCTTGACTCTCTCTTTCTTCCCATCTAACTATGGATGGCATGTTGTGATAAAATTCATATTTGTACCAAAACCTTTAAACAATTCCCTCCAAAAATTTGAAGTAAACTTTGTATCTTTGTCTAAGACAATTTCCTTAGGTATCCATGCAACCTAGTAATGTCTTTCATGTAAATTTATGCAATATTAGTTGTTGTTTGATTTTTTTTTACAGGAACAAAATGAGCAGCCTTTGTCAATTTATCAACCACTACCATGGTCTAATCATGTTTTCTTGATGTCCTCATAAATTTTGTTATAAATTCAATGGTTAACACTTCAATGGTTAATTCTTCTCTGGAATTGGTAAGGGTTGTAGAAACCTCATTGGGTGCCTATGCTTAGCCTTCACTCTCTGACATTCCATACATCTAGTGATGTAATCAACAACATCATTTTTCATTCCCAGATAGAAGAATTGGATTTTTACTACTGCAATTGTTTTTTTGTAATTGAGATGTCCAACATATGGAACATTATGCATTTATTTTAATACCAAATTCCTAAATTCTTTGGAACTAGTAACATAATATCTATTTTTATGCATAAGTAATCCATCTTCCTTCATCTCATACTCTTTTATTTTCCATTGTACATCTTCTGGTTTAATCTTTCCTTTACCTATAGGTAATGCTGATCTGTAACAACATGTAAAATTCTTCTCTTCAAGGCTAACTGATGCATACTAATAACTGTAGCATGCATGAGATGTACTCTTATACTAAGTGCATCGACAACTTTATTTTCTTTTCCTTTGATATGATTGATGTCAGAATCGTATTCACTTAAAAATTAAAACCATCTAATTTTCTTGGAATTCAAATTTGGTTGTTCAAAAAGATATTTTAGACCACTATGGTTTGTTCTTAATTCAAATCTCTTTCCCATGCGATAATTCCTCCACATATTCAATGCGTGAACAATGGAAGAAAGCTCAAATTCATGTGTGGCATAGTTCCTCTCATGTTATTTAATATTTCTAGACTCATAACCAATGACAAGTCCATTTTGAGTGAGGACTCGACCAAGTCTTTACTTGCATACATATGTACATACCACAAAAATTTCATTTGGGTCAATAATCTTTAAATAGGTTCACTAGTAAGTAATTCCTTTAACAAATTAAAGTTCTCTTCACATTAAAATGTCAATTTGAATTTAATTCCCTTCTTTTGCAGAGAAGTGATGGGATGATAAATCTTAGAGAACCCTGCTATAAACCTTCTTTAGTAACCAGCTAATCCCATAAAATATATGACTTTTGAAACATTCATGGGTGTTGGACATCCTCTAATGGCTTCAATATTCTCTGGATCTACTTCTATACCTTGCTTTGAAATAATTTGTCTAGAGTAATGGATCTGTTCTTGGTAAAAATAACACTTAATCATCTTGGCATACAACTGATGTTCTCTTATCACTTGCAATACCAATATTAGGTGTTTTTTATGCTCTTCATCTGACTTAAAATATACAAGTATTTCATCCAAGAATACTATGATAAGTTTATCCAAATAATTTCTAAATATGCCATTCATTAAGCACATAAAGACAGTGGGTGCATTGGGTAGTCCAAATGACACCACTACAAATTCATAATGCCCATACCTGGTTCTAAAGGTTGTCTTATTGATGTCTTCTTCCTTGACTCTTACTTGATGGTATCGTGATCTCAAGTTGATATTTGAAAATATGTTTACCCCTCTTGGTTGATCAAAGAGATCATCAATTCTGGGTAGAGGGTACTTATTCTTTATAGTGTATTTATTCAGTTGTCATAAATCAATACACAGTATCAAAGTTCCATCCTTCTTTTTGAAAAAGAGTATTGGTGCTCCCCAAGGTGAAACACTTGGACGCATGTACCCTTTCTTCAAAAATTCTTCCAACTACATTTGTATTTATTTTAATTATGGTGTACTCATTCTATAAGGTGTTTTTGATACCGACATAGTTCCTGGCACTAAATAAATAGAGAAATCTATCTCCCTCTTTGGTGGAAACCCTGGTATTTCTTGGAATACATCTTCAAATTCTTGTAGTACCGAGAGTTCTTCAAGGCTTGGCCCCTTTTTATTTTCTAACTCCTCCACATAGATTGCGTACAATTGACATCCTTTTCTGAAACATCTCTCTTTAGATATAATCTTGAAATCTCCCTTATAGATATGGGTCTTGTAACTCCTTCCACAATGCTTTGTAGTCCTTCTTCGTCAAGACATGTAAATTTTTTTTTATGACAATCTAGGAAAACATAATGCTTGTCCAACCAATCCATTCCAATTAGAATATCATAATACCCCAATGGTATAATATTTATATCATATTTAGTATTCACACCATTAAGACTTATGGAACAACCTCTGACCGTCTCATGGATTCTCCTTTTGGTTCCAGTGGATAGCTGAACCAAACCTGATTTTTCAAGCTTAATTTTCTCCAAATGTAATTTATCCACTATTTTAGGATCAATGTAACAATGACTTGCTCCTAAATCAATTAAAATATCAACATGATGATTAATGATCTTAGCTTCCACCTCGATCATATTTGATTGGTACTCTGCTTGTCGATCATCTAAAGCTACATAAATCCTTTCCATGTATTCTATTGTTGTAGCCTCTTGGATGTTCTGCATGGTCTTCACTTTGTCCTTTATGTGAGGGAAATCCTTGTACAGGTGATCTTCTTTGCATCCCAAACATTGGATTGGTGGTCTTACCCTTTTTCCCAAGGATTCTTCTTTCTTTGATTCATCCTGAGCATACTAGTCTTGACGATTTTTATTAGGTTCATTTATGTTGGAAGGAATTTTGAATCCCTTCTTCCTCTAATCAATTTTCTCCTTCTTCTTATCCTTCCAAGACTTATGCATGGATTCTATGCCCTTTCCTTCCTCATACAAGTATTTATCCTTATTGATGGTATTAGTCAAGGTCTTCGGTTCATCATACTATCACATTCTCATCTTTTATAAATCCCACATACTTTAGCAACCCCAATAAATTATTCTCATACTCTTCCATGGTTGTGATTCTCAACCTAAGTTCAAATAACTCCTGCATTTTCTTGTCATAAAAGTTATTTAAGAGGTACTCCTTCTAAAAATAGTTCTTGAACTTCTTCCAAGTGATCCTATTATCACCTCAACTTGATTCAACCGCTTCCACTACATTGCATCATTCTCATGTAAATGGTAGGTGGAAATTTTGGCTTCTACGTTTGATGAATAGTTATGAAATTGAAAATACCTCATGAGTCCAAGAAACCTTGCTTTAGCATCATCTTCCCTTCCTCTTTCATCATCAAAGGATGGTGGCTTAAGCATCCTCATCTCTCCTTGCAAATTGTCCAATTCATGTCTCCTTATTTCGTGCCTAAAAGGAGACACCTTTGGAATACTTATGGAATCTTCATATGACTAAAATTTTGTTGTTGAGTAAGGAGGTAAGTGGTTTCTATGAGTTCTTTTAGAACTTCTTGAATAACCAACTTTCCTGTGGTTGTCTCTTATTTCATGATACCTTCCTTCTTCCTCTTGTTTTGAGTTTGATCCCCTCTTTGTTTTTGTTTGCAACTGATTTAATATCTACATCACTTGATCATTTATTTGATTTTTTTCTCTCATCAGCCTCTCATTATCTACTTTGTAACTTTGTACTTCTAGTTTCAGGCTTCTCATGGTCTCTATCATGGTTTCTTTCTCCCCTCTGCCCTTGTGTCCATTGGATTCTATATCTTCATTACCGATGCAGGAGCATCGCTCCAACGCTGTTGTGCGTTAGCATCCAGCACAATAATGCACTTGAAGGGAATAGATCCCAAGGAAGGACGTGCCAGTTGTTCCAATTTTGAGCTTAAATATAAAATTTTAAATGCAAATTCAATGTAATTAAAGTTTGAATACTTGAGGAAAGTCAAGCCCCTGTATTTTTACAAGTCGGATGTAAAGTCACCTTTAATGGATGACAGTAGGTAGATCTATATCCTATTCAAACTATATGTTTATTGAATGTAACTTAATGAGGTAGGTAAGGAAGGTGCAAGGATACCCTCTTTTGTAAAAAAATATATCGATTTATTGAGATCAAGAAGGATTAATGGAATTGGAAACTAGGAAAAGAGAGGAGAGGGGAAAGAGATGAAGACTCTGATGCAATCCAAATTTGTATACATTGTAATTAGCATTTGGTTTTAATATAAAAACACATATTTACCTGCATATGAATCTTTATGTATTTATCTGTTTGATCGATGTTTTTTTATGAATGTGTTTACCATGTATATTTATGAATGTTGTTAGTTCATGAATGTTTCGTTTATAGGAATATATAGATTTCCCTATCTATAGATTTCTGAGTGTTTATGGTCTCTCAAGGTTGGTGCAAGGAGTGCACACCAGAGTTGTTGAAAAAATTAGTGAAGCCAACACAAGGATTCCACAGGAACTCTGTTTTGAGTTCAGGAAGAGTGTGTCAAGTGGGAACACCAAAATCATTCTCAATCTCAAAAGGAGTAGTGAAAATACAACACATCAGAGTTGTTGAACACTCTGAGAGTGAGCAGAAGGAGTGTGCCTACACTTAGTAAAGTGTAAAATATCAAAAGGAAATATGGTGCAAGTGAAATAAAACTAGAGTTACTGAACACTCTGAGGATTCAGTGCAAGGTGTGCATGAGAACTCTATTTCAAGTTCCGGGAGGATATTTCCATGTGGGAACATCAGAGTTGATGAACACTCTGATAGTTGTTTCAAGGAGTGCACAAAACCAACACAATGCTAAAGTGTTGGTCAAATATCAGGAGAATAAGTGCAAAGTGCCATGAAGGCATAAGAGATCATTTGGAGAACAAAGGGACTGAACCCTTTGAAGTCTAAGAAATTACAAGATCAAGAGAAACAACAAAAGTAGACATAGAGCCCTGCAGGGAGTGCAGAAGGAGAGAAAATTCTAAGGTTCCAGATTGGAGAAGCAATAGAAGTGTGTGCCATAGCCTAATTCCATTTAAATTGGCAAATATTAGGAGAGTTAGTGCAAGTGTGCACAGATTCTTTGCAGGGTGTGCAACAGTCGAGAACCTTTTAATGTTCAATTTGTGGAAGAAGTGAATGGCATGCGCAGGTGAACTTGTTTCAAGTTCAAACCTCAAGAGTTGCAGTGCAATTAGTGACCAAACATTTGGCCTCACACAGGAGAAGGAATAAAAGGACGAGCCTTTGTAAAATATCAATAAATCCTTTATCGAAAGGAAACTGTATATAGTCAAGGAGGAGGAGATACAACTATCATCAAATCAGTTGTTAAGAGAAATCTAGGCCGTTAGATCATAATCCAGCCAGAAGGAGGAGCGCACAGGAGGAGAATAGATCCGAGCCATCAGATCTAAGCATGAGGATCAATAGCTATTGGATTCATAAGTATCACGCGCTTTAATCCTATAATTCCTTCATAATTCATGAGTTCGAAGATTTTCCAAGCTAGACCACGAAGGATATAGGACTCCTGAAGACCTGAAGACCGGAGTCCATCTTAGCCACTGATTATAGTCAACACGTCTCGCCAGATCTTCGTGTCTAGAGACTCAACACTCGGGAGGAACTTGGATTAAATTTGTTAATGTGAGAGAAATCCCAAAGCTCCAAATCTCAAAGTGGATCTTGACTATTTGTGTCAGTTCCATGTGTTAGTGTATTCGTTGAGGTTCGAAAAACCCTACAGTCTGGGAGAACAAAGGTTGTTCAGGTCTGGAACTCACAAATGCGTGAAGGCCAGAGTCTATCACATCCATCTATTTTTGGGGACACAGGTCCTCCTATCCTAAGATCGAGATGTACAACACTCTAGAGGAGTTTGTGAAGTGAAGTGTTTGGGTGGAAGTTTCCTGGAGTAACGAAGGCTGAAACTCATCCCAGTCATCAATTTGAGGTAAGTTTCAAACCCGTTTGATATGTTGTTTCAGAATTCGACACTTTGGAGATATATTGTTTTGAAGAGGGTGAAACCCCCAACACCCAAAATCCCGAAGTTCTTTCCAATCATAGATCACGACGGATATTGTGGACCATTGATCCCCTTTGTTGTTCAATGCTCCGCCAATTCGACATTTGGGAGGAACGCGATGACATTTTTTTAGAACTCTCGAAGCCCTAGTGCTCCGAAGTCTCGAATTTTGTTGAAAAATATATTTTGGGCCATGATTTTAGCCCTTAGCCACATGCTGGACCCTCAATGGTTATTTTGAGTCATGGGGAAGGAATATAGGACCTATGTATGTGATTTTGACGGCTCAACAAGGACCCAAGAGCCAATTCATCTCCTTGATTTTGAATAATCATAGACCAAGAGGTCATGAGGACCCAAAGGAGTGGTTGGGGGTCTTCATCGAGTGGTATCAGAGCCTCGGATCAATTTTTATCTGATACCATCAAGTGGTATCAGAGCAAAAATAACTTTTTGTCTGATACAATCAAATGGTATTAGAGTATATTTTTGTCTATAGATAGCAGGCAAAGGAGGAGAGACAAAGTGTTGATTCTTTGTAGGTGGGAATATTCTTTACAAGCGTGAAGTAGAAATAAGACTACCAGGTGGGCTAAAAGAGAAGAACCAGTTGCATTATTGAAGAAAAGAAGAGTCTATGGAACTCTTAAGTTGAGCAGTTGGAGTACAACAACCAGAGAGCAAGGAGTGATCAAGAGAAGGAGTGATCGCAAGGTGTGCACCTACAATTAACATGAGTGTAAAATATCATAGAAGGTTATAGAAGGTGAACTGAGAGGCTAAGTGAGGAGAGCTTGGCAGAGGTTGACTGTAACTCATAGAGAGAAAGTGGAAGCTCACATACATGCCAGGAGGGAAGGCATAAGGAGAATATGGCTACTGAAGGATAGAATAAAGGTCCAAGAGGAGACCACAAAAAGTTAAGCAAAGAGTATATGGATAAAGAGATCAAAGAGATTACAGAGGAGCTTGAAAAGTTGATGATGAGGATGCAACAGGAAGTGTGCGAAAGTTGGAGGTAGGAATGACCCATGAGGAAGAAAGCAAAGTGACATGTCCAACAGTTGGTTGCTAAGAGGAAATGATAGATATTGAGGAGGTGGATGAGGCAAGTTCAAGGCCTCAGTGAAACGGAGGAAGAGACTATTTGCATTTGCAAGCCAAAATTTGGAGAAAACCTTAGTGAGGAGGAAAATAGATCAATCAAATATCTCGTAGACTTACAAGAGGGAAGAAATGAACTTTCGGATTGTTAGGAGGAAATAAGAAGATATCCGTGTAATATTTCATATAATTCCATGAGGGCAGAGGTGAAATTATATATTTTCAGCTGGGTAAGGTGAAGAAGATGAGACTGTCTAAAAGTCTTGTGGGCTCAATTGAGAGTTCAGATTAGCAAGGAGTATTGACAGGAATGAAGGAGAGACTTTCTGAAAGTCTCAGGAATTCAAAAGTGAGTTTAGATCAATAAGGAGTGATGAAGGAGGAGGATCAAAAATGCATTCTAATGATTGGGTGGATTGGTATATTCGTTTCAGGTATCCTAGTAGAGGCCAATGCATGTACTACATGTGGGGAGGTGATGCAACAAACATCCAGAGAAGAGGCCAAGGAGCGTGATTTTCTTAAAATTAAAACTACATGTGTTATAGGTGAAACAAAATAAAGAAATCTAGCTGATACTTTCATAAAATAGAATCTTGAGAAGACATTAAACACTACCCAGGAGAGGAGAACATAAGATCATTCAGTGGAATTGCTCAAAATTTTCAGCAAGGGATATGAACAGGAGACGACTATAGAATGAGAACCTGCAGCAGGAGAGAGAGAAGAAATCCTAGAACATGTTGATCTATTTGA
Organism: Picea glauca; assembly: GCA_000966675.3. Taxonomy (NCBI): domain Eukaryota; kingdom Viridiplantae; phylum Streptophyta; class Pinopsida; order Pinales; family Pinaceae; genus Picea; species Picea glauca. The sequence continues at coordinate 989,112 of JZKD02S1673620.1, forward strand.
AGAATTGGAATCCCTGAAGGAAAGGGTAAAAACAAAAAGGCATTGCATCCAATAGGGAAAGTTGGAGATTAATGAAGAAGAAGATATGCAACAGAGTAGGTTGTAGGAGAAGAACCAACTATCAAGGAACAACTAGATAAAGAAATAGAGGAGATAAGGAGATTGATGTTGGAAGAAAAAAAGAAGGCAGATAACAACAGAGAGAGGTGTAATAGAGGAGAACCTACAGTAGTAGGAAAACAACAACAACAACAACATAGGAAAGGAGTAGGTGGACAACTCCAAAATGATTTTTAGGACCCTAGAGGATCTCAACAACAACAACAGAGGAGCCATGAGAAGGAACTCATGATTTTTTTAGCATTCAAGTATGATGTAGGAGAATTTATCCAAATCATCATCCACGTAGGCATCCAACGCACTTGGGGGGAATAGATCCCAAAGAAGGATGCACCAATCATCGGAATTTTGAGTTTAAATATCTAATTTTAAATGAAAATTCAATGTAATTAAAGTTTGAAGGATCGAGGAAAGCCAAGCCTCTGTATTTGTATAGGTCGAATGTAAATTTTCCTGTAATAGCTGACAGTAGATAGATATAGATCCCATTCGGACTAGATGTTTATTGAATTTAATTTAATGAGGTAGGTGAGGAAGGCGCAAGGAGCCCCTCTTTTGTAAAAAAAATATTAATGTGTTGAGATCAAGAAGGATTAGTGCAACTGGAAATTAGGAGAAGAGAGGAGAGAATAAAGAGTTGAATACTTTGTTGCAGTCCAACTTTGTATACATTGTAATTAACATTTAGTTTTAATATAAAAAGGCATATTTCCCTACATATGAATCTCTATGTATTTATCTGTGTAATGCATGTTTGTTTCAGAATATGTTTACCATGTATATTTATGAATGTTGTTAGTTAAAGAATGTTTCCTTTACAATAATAGATAAATTTCCCTATCTATATTTTTCTGAGTGTTTATGGGATGTCAAGGCTAGTGCAAGGAGTGAAAACCAGATTTGTTGAAAAACTTTGTGAATCTAGCAGAAGGAGTACACATGAACTTTGTTTCGAGTTCGGGAAGAACATGCCAGGTGGGCACACCAGAATCATTCTCAAGCTCATAAGGATTAGTGCAAGGAGAGAACATCAGTTTTTTTGAACACTATGAGAATGAGAACAAGGCATGCACCTACACTTAGTAAAGTGTAAAATCTCAAAAGGAAAGATTGTACAAGTGAAATCACACCATAGTTACTAAACACTTTGAGGATTCAGGGCAAGGCATGCACGATAACTATGTTTTGAGTTTTGAGAGGAGATTTTCATGTGGGAACATCAGATTTGTTGAACACTTTGATAGCTAGAGCGAGGGGTGAAAAAAATGAACACACTACTAAAGTGTTGGTCAAAGATAAGGAGAACAAGCACAAATTTCTAGGAGGGAACAAGAGATCATTTGGAGAACAAAGAAAATAAACCCCTTGAAGTTCGAGAACTTACAAGCTCAGGAGAAATATCACAAGTACACATAGATCCCTGCAAGGATTGCAAAAGGCGAGAAAATTCTAAGGTTCCATATTGGAGAAGAACTGCAAGTGTGCACCTAAGAGTAAGTCCATTTAAGTTGGAAAATCTCAAGAGAGTTAGTGCAAGTGTGCACAGAGTCTCTACAAGGTGTGTAGATGTCAAAAACCTTTTAACATTAATTTTGTGGAAGAAGTGCAAGGCGTGCATAGGTGAACTTGTTTCAATTTCAAAGCTCAGGAGGTGTAGTGTGAGAAATGACCAAAAATTCAGTCTCCCAGAGGCAAAAGAATCAAAGGACGAGCCTTTGAAAAATATCAAGAAATAATTCATTAGAAGGAAAGTGCAGATAGCCAAGAAGGAGGAGCTACAACTATAATCAGATCAACTATCATAAGAAATATGGGTTGTCGAATCAGAATCCAGAAATAAGGAGGAGCGCATAGGAGAAGAATATATTTCATTTGTCATATCTGAGGACAAGGATCAACAACCATTGGATTCAAGTAAGTAGCACGTGTTTTAATCTTGGAAGTCCTTCAAACTTTGTTATTTCAGATATTTTTCAATCTCGAGCATAAATGAGACATGATTCCTGAAGGCCTGAAGGTCGGAGTCCATCTCAGCCATTGATTACAGTGGTCACGTGTCACCAAATATTGGAGTCCGGAGACTCAACTCTCTGGAGGAAATTAGATGAAATTTGTTAATGTGAGAGGACTCCCGAAGCTCCGAATCTTGTAGTGGATCTTGAACGTTGGTGTTAGGGCCACGTGTCAGTGGATTGGTTGAGGTTCAAAAAAACTGACAGAGTGGGAGAATAGGTTTTAAATATTTTTGGGGGTCGGGAACTCCCAAAGGCCCGAAGGATGCAGTCTATCGCGATCGTCCATTTTTGGGGACATGTGTCCTCTGATCCTAAGATCCAGAGGTCTATCACCCAGGAGGATTTTTTGAAGTGAAGTGTTTGAGTTGAAGTTTCCCAGAGTCCTGAAGGTTGGAACTCACCCCAACCATCGATCTAAGGTAAGCTTCAAAACCGTTTGATCTATGGTTTCAGAGTTCGACACTATGGGGATATAGTTTGTTGAAGCAGGTGAAACCCCCGAAGCACAAAATCCTAAAGTTATTTTAAATCATAGATCACAATGGATATTGTGGATCGTTGATCCCCTCCACTATTCAACACTCCACCAATTCGGTGTTCACGAGGAATGCGATGTAATTTTGTTATAACTTATGAAGCCTGGGAGCTCCAAAGTCCTAAATTTTATTTAAAAGGAGAGTTTGGGCCACAATTTCATCTTGAAGCCACATGGTGGACCCTTGCTAGCTATTTTGAGGCACGGGGAAGGAAAATAGGACCTGTTTATGAGATTTTGAGGGCTCAACAGGGGCCCAATAGCCAATTCAAGTCCTTGATTTTGAACGATCCTAGACCAAGAGGTCACGCGGAGCACAGGAAGTGGGTGGGGGTATGCATCAATTACCAACACTAATATTTTGACCTTTGACCTCTTTATCATGGTTGTAATATCCTTCTCCATATTCCATTTCTTGAATGTGTTCTTACCCTGAACTGATAATATTACACACCCCTAACTATGTAAAATGTGCAAGCAACCATTTTGTTAGGGTTATTATAAAAAGAATTAATTGTCAAACATTGCTAAAGGTATTTTTTTTTCTTCTCAATTAATGCAGAAAAATATATCATTCTGCCCAACATAACAGTTCCTTATTATTTTCCTTAGAATCCTCCATCCCAATAGCTAAAATCTCTCTGCAATTTGATATCAGAGATAAAATTTAGGGCTACCTGAAGGAAATTTCACTTTCACCCCCCCCCCCTTTAGCTGATACATAATTGAATTATCCAAAGGCATTTCCCTCAAACCATGCCCCCAGGTGACCATGGCTTGAACCCTAAGGATTATTCCTTCCTTAGAACCTTGCTCCATGTTCTTCCACATGGGAGATTGCAAAAACAACATAATCAAGGGTTGGGTTACCTCCTAGACCCCTTTTACCTTATCATGAGACCGATGTTGGGAATAAGTCCTCTAGACTTTGGTCTTCAACTATTCTTCATTGCCAACTTCCAATTTCTCTCGGAGCTACATTTAGTTGAAGTCTTCACTAACTCAACCATAAAAAATCGGATGGTATAGACTTGATCTCTTGTTGAATGGATGGACCTGCCCCTAACTGGAGGCTTCAAAAAAAATCAAAAGTGGCGATTTAATCAAATATTGAGATGGATGATCCCCTCCAAATCGAAATTTTTTTGCTTCGAGACTACGAGACATTCAACTCTCATGTATCTCAATTCCCTGAGATTAAAAATCCTCTAAAGTTCTTACCCTGTTCCTCCTTCTTGATCCAACAGTAGAGAGAGGTCCCGAAGGGATCTCAGATCAATGGTATATAGGTCTTCACTACTTTGAGCTTTGAAAATTCTCACAGACAGAACTTACACACCCTTAAAGTCACATACTCCTAGAAATGACATGGAACGCTAATGTCACCTAGGGTGATGTGGACCTATGGCACGTGTGCCACATGTAACTAAAAAATGGACAGATTGGGATCCAAAAGGTGTTGAATCTAGGCAACACATCTCCCCACACAACCCCTTGCTATGTAGCACAATCCACATCATCAACCACATGGATTATCCCCAATCACAACTCCATATCTAATGGCTCGCATGACTTCATGGTTTTACACCTCCGTGAATTCTACACTTTGAGCCTTCGACACTTTAGGGTTTTACTCTACAAATTACTTCGATTTTCCAGAGTGACAAAGTTCTGAAGCCTTAAATTCACTACCCTTCTACCACAACTAGATATGATGGCCCAAAATACTCCTGAATCTCTCCCCTCAATCTAACGATCGATGGGGATTATGGGACTTTGGCACTCTCAAGCTCTGGGCTGTAACAATTCATGAAAGTTTAAAAATCCTGGAGTGAAAAATCCATGACTGGTCAATTCTAAATAACCACTATAAATGACAGAGTTCCCTCCATGCCTCCCATTATATCTAAGAACTGATGGGGCTTCACGACTCCAACCTTCAACAGTTCAGGCTTTTCCTGCCTAGCAAGATCTTAGAAGCAACAAAGTTATGAAGTTCTTCCTTCCTTCCTTGTCTTCGATCGAAGACTAATGATTGATTAGCCAGATCCGATGGCTGGGAATTAATTCTTACCCAACCTCTTATTCGCCTCCATCATACGAACCCTGATCACCCATCTTTTGATCTGATGGTTCAGATATCCCTCGATCCCATGATGGCAATCCCTCTTGAATTCAAAAGGAACGGTCACGATTACACTATCCTTTACAAAGGATATCTAACATTCTGGCTACCATGCGATCTATGCAATGCCATTTCTCCTAATATTCTTGATTCAAGGTGTACTTGATATTAACCACAAGATCTTATCTAATAGATCCTTCCCATTCTGACCTGGTGTTTCAAATTGTGGCTCTGATACCAATCTATAATGTATTGATCCACCCACAGGTCAAACTACGTCACTTAGTTCGACTTTAACACAACCAACCACCCATAGTCGAGGCACGCTGCAGTCCAGGGACTCACTTCACAGTGATTTATCTCAATTTGAATCACTTCTAATTTAATTAAGAGACATGAAAACCACATGTGAAAATAAATATGCATGCCACAACATAAACTAATACATGCACAACAATAACCAACAAGCATGCATATTCTAAATATTAAATTCAAAGATAAATAAATACATAGCGGAATAAATCATACATAGGTAAATAACCATAACAAATATCACTTACCTTTTCTGAAAAGAAGACACCAACTGGTTGCAGAACAAGGACGTTCCATCTAACCATAGACATCGTTTTTCTAAGTATTAGCAACAGTGTCACTCTCGAGCCAGGGCTATGAGTCCACAAGCATGGATTCCATGTTGTCACTCAACTTCCCAAGCAAGTCAAACCTCAGACTCTCACAATCCTTTTATCACTTACAACAATCCAAATCACACGAGCTCTCTTCTACCCAGTCTACACAACCTAATGGAATGGACCGCCTTCTCTACCACACAGTCCCTCAGGATATCCATCTCTTCCAGGGATCTAGTGCTTTTGGTCAAGAATCTCCCTGCTAGGAATCTCAAGATTCACAACTATGAGTTAACTGAAACATGAGCCAAGGCATCAGAGACATGTAGGCACCAACTCCTGGTTGGAATATACCAATAGTCTATACAACCAACGACTATGGATTTTCTCATCAATTTGGTTTTCTTCCCCCAAGAAACTCTCGAATCAAATGGGACGAGTAGGTGAGGGGATGAGTTGAGAACATAAGATAAATGAAAGNACTAAACACTTTGAGGATTCAGGGAAAGGCATGCACGATAACTATGTTTTGAGTTTTGAGAGGAGATTTTCACGTGGGAACATCAGATTTGTTGAAGACTTTGATAGCTAGAGCGAGGGGTGAAAAAAATGAACACACTACTAAAGTGTTGGTCAAAGATAAGGAGAACGAGCACAAATTTCTAGGAGGGAACAACAGATCATTTGGAGAACAAAGAAAATAAACCTCTTGAAGTTCGAGAACTTACAAGCTCAGGAGAAATATCACAAGTACACATAGATCCCTGCAAGGATTGAAAAAGGCGAGAAAATTCTAAGGTTCCATATTGGAGAAGCACTGCAAGTGTGCACCTAAGAGTAAGTCCATTTAAGTTGGAAAATCTCAAGAGAGTTAGTGCAAGTGTGCACAGAGTCTCTACAAGGTGTGTAGATGTCAAAAACCTTTTAACGTTAATTTTGTGGAATAAGTGCAAGGTGTGCATAGGTGAACTTGTTTCAAGTTCAAAGCTCAGGAGGTGTAGTGTGAGAAATGACCAAAAATTCAGTCTCCCAGAGGCAAAAGAATCAAAGGACGAGCCTTTGAAAAATATCAAGAAATACTTCATTAGAAGGAAAGTGCAGATAGCCAAGAAGGAGGAGCTACAACTATAATCAGATCAACTATCATAAGAAATATGGGTTGTCGAATCAGAATCCAGAAAGAAGGAGGAGCGCATAGGAGAAGAATATATTTCATTTGTCATATCTGAGGACAAGGATCAACAACCATTGGATTCAAGTAAGTAGCACGTGTTTTAATCTTGGAAGTCCTTCAAACTTTGTTATTTCAGATATTTTTCAATCTCGAGCATCAATGAGACATGATTCCTGAAGGCCTGAAGGTCGGAGTCCATCTTAGCCATTGATTACAATGGTCACGTGTCACCAAATATTGGAGTCCGGAGACTCAACTCTCCGGAGGAAATTAGATGAAAGTTGTTAATGTGAGAGGACTCCCGAAGCTCCGAATCTTGTAGTGGATCCTGAACGTTGGTGTTAGGGCCACGTGTCAGTGGATTGGTTGAGGTTCAAAAAACCTGACAGAGTGGGAGAATAGGTTTTAAATNTTGCAAAAACAACATAATCAAGGGTTGGGTTACCTCCTAGACCCCTTTTACCTTATCATGAGACCGATGTTGGGAATAAGTCCTCTAGACTTTGGTCTTCAACTATTCTTCATTGTCAACTTCCAATTTCTCTCAGAGCTACATTTAGTTGAAGTCTTCACTAACTCAACCATAAAAAATCGGATGGTCTATACTTGATCTCTTGTTGAATGGATGGCCCTGCCGCTAACTGGAGGCTTCAAAAAAAATCAAAAGTGGCGACTTAATCAAATATTGAGATGGATGATCCCCTCCAAATCAAAAATTTTTTGCTTCGAGACTACGAGACATTCAACTCTCATGTATCTCAATTCCCTGAGATTAAAAATCCTCTAAAGTGCTTACCCTGTTCCTCCTTCTTGATCCAAAAGTAGAGAGAGGTCCCGAAGGGATCTCAGATCAATGGTATATAGGCCTTCACTACTTCGAGCTTTGAAAATTCTCACAGACAGAACTTACACACCCTTGAAGTCACATACTCCTAGAAATGACATGGAATGCTAATGTCACCTAGGGTGATGTGGACCTATGGCACGTGTGCCACATGTAACTAAAAAATGGATAGATTGGGATCCAAAAGGTGTTGAATCTAGGCAACACATCTCCCCACACAACCCCTTGATATGTAGCACAATCCACATCATCAACCACATGGATTATCCCCAATCACAACTCCATATCTAATGGATCGCGTGACTTCATGTTTTTACACCTCCGTGAATTCTACACTTTGAGCCTTCGACACTTTAGGGTTTTACTCTACAAATTACTTCGATTTTCCAGAGTGACAAAGTTATGAAGCCTAAAATTCACTACCCTTCTACCACAACTAGATATGATGGCCCAAAATACTCCCGAATCTCTCCCCTCAATCTAACGATCGATGGGGATTATGGGACTTTGGCACTCTCAAGCTCCGGGCTGTAACAATTCATGAAAGTTTAAAAATCCTGGAGTGAAAAATCCATGACTGGTCAATTCTAAATAACCACTATAAATGACAGAGTTCCCTCCATGCCTCCCATTATATCTAAGAACTGATGGGGCTTCACGACTCCAACCTTCAACAGTTCAGGCTTTTCCTGCCTAGCAAGATCTTAGAAGCAACAAAGTTATGAAGTTCTTCCTTCCTTCCTTGTCTTCGATCGAAGACTAATGATTGATTAGCCAGATCCGATGGCTGGGAATTAATTCTTACCCAACCTCTTATTCGCCTCCATCATACGAACCCTGATCACCCATCTTTTGATCTGATGGTTCAGATATCCCTCGATCCCATGATGGCAATCCCTCTTGAATTCAAAAGGAACGGTCACGATTACACTATCCTTTACAAAGGATATCTAACATTCTGGCTACCATGCGATCTATGCAATGCCATTTCTCCTAATATTCTTGATTCAAGGTGTACTTGATATTAACCACAAGATCTTATCTAATAGATCCTTCCCATTCTGACCTGGTGTTTCAAATTGTGGCTCTGATACCAATCTATAATGTATTGATCCACCCACAGGTCAAACTACGTCACTTAGTTCGACTTTAACACAACCAACCACCCATAGTCGAGGCACGCTGCAGTCCAGGGACTCACTTCACAGTGATTTATCTCAATTTGAATCACTTCTAATTTAATTAAGAGACATGAAAACCACATGTGAAAATAAATATGCATGCCACAACATAAACTAATACATGCACAACAATAACCAACAAGCATGCATATTCTAAATATTAAATTCAAAGATAAATAAATACATAGCGGAATAAATCATACATAGGTAAATAACCATAACAAATATCACTTACCTTTTCTGAAAAGAAGACACCAACTGGTTGCAGAACAAGGACGTTCCATCTAACCATAGACATCGTTTTTCTAAGTATTAGCAACAGTGTCACTCTCGAGCCAGGGCTATGAGTCCACAAGCATGGATTCCATGTTGTCACTCAACTTCCCAAGCAAGTCAAACCTCAGACTCTCACAATCCTTTTATCACTTACAACAATCCAAATCACACGAGCTCTCTTCTACCCAGTCTACACAACCTAATGGAATGGACCGCCTTCTCTACCACACAGTCCCTCAGGATATCCATCTCTTCCAGGGATCTAGTGCTTTTGGTCAAGAATCTCCCTGCTAGGAATCTCAAGATTCACAACTATGAGTTAACTGAAACATGAGCCAAGGCATCAGAGACATGTAGGCACCAACTCCTGGTTGGAATATACCAATAGTCTATACAACCAACGACTATGGATTTTCTCATCAATTTGGTTTTCTTCCCCCAAGAAACTCTCGAATCAAATGGGACGAGTAGGTGAGGGGATGAGTTGAGAACATAAGATAAATGAAAGCTGAGAACGATGGAAAATGAATAAGAGAGTGTGAATGAACCAACAAATCCCAAAGAACAAAAACCAACCCCAACCACAGACTAAGGATGAGTTTATGTAGTTCTTGGAATTAAGGAACCCCATGGTCTTCCCCCAAGAAACTCATGTAATTGTTATTCTCCACTAAAAACATAAATGGATAAATAAAATATAGAATAAGTACTCAACCCCTCAAGCCCCCTCTCTTGTGGAATAATAGCCCCCTATAACTCTTGTCCTTGTCCGCCTAGCAGCCAATGATGTGTTTTATTTTAATAATGATCAAAACATTATATTTAATAGGCACAATGGCCTCTTAATGATTTTTTAGGCACTCTAGCCTTTCATAACTTAAGAAAATACAATATTTAATATCGGTTTCAAAACTGGGGTATTACAACAGGACATTCCATTTATGCATCGATTATCGACAACTAAATAAAATGAAAATAAAAAATAAGTATCCCCTACTGAGAATTGATGATTTGTTTGATCAAGTGGAAGGGGTGAAAGTATTTTCTAAAATTGATCTAGGATATGGTTATCATCAAATCAAAATTAAGGATGAGGACATTAACAAAATAAATTTTCAAACATGATATGGACATTATGAATTTGTGGTAATTCATTTTGGACAAATGCACCAACAACTTTTATTTTCCTAATTAACAATATATTCAGTCAGTATCTATATAATTTTGTTTTGACTTGTATAGATGACATTCTGATTTATTCAAAAATGGAAAAAGAACATGAAGGGAACCTAAGAATAGTGCTACAAATGTTACAAGAACATCAACTCTATGCTAAATTCAACAAATGTAACTTCTACCAAAAAAATATACAATACTTGGGACATATTATTTCAGATGATGGAATAGCAGTGGATTCAAAAAAGATAAAGGAAATTGTAGAATGGCCTAGACCCACGAATATAGCGAAGATACGATCGTTCATGGGTATCACATGATACTACAAAAGGTTCATTGAAAATTTCTCTAAAACCACATTTTTTATTACATCATTGCAAAAAAAGGGGGTAAAGTTTATTTGGTCACAAGAATGCCAAGAAAGTTTCAATGAGTTAAAGATATGATTAACTACTACACCAATTCTTAAAGTCGTCGAACCTTATAAAGACTTCACAATATGCATTGATGCTAGAAAATGATACATGATTGTTTATGAATCATGAAGTTAAAGGATCATGAGTGAAACTTATATGTGACAAACGACTTGGAGTTACCTTCTCTTATACATGCATTAAAAATATGGCATCATTACTTAATAGGAAGGAAATTTCTGAATTTAACAGGAAATAGTAGTGTAAAGTATTTGTTGAATCAACAAGGATTGAATGCACGACAAGCAAGATGGCTTGCATTTTTAAGAGAATTTGATTTTGAAATCAAACACATTAAGGGTAAGGAAAATAAAGTTGCAGACACACTTAGAAGAAGGGAAATTCGTATTTATGAATTAATTATGAGGAAATACGACAACGACCTCAAGGACAAAATCAGATCTATAGGTAAAATAGAAAATGAATACAAAAAAATAAAGGAAAAATTTTTGAAAGGTGAAGAGGAAACAAACATGACAAATTTCAAAATCGACAAAGAGGGAGTTTTGAAGTTTAAAAGAAAAATGTACATACCAAATTTGATGGAATTAAAATTGCTAATCCTTAATGAAATCAATAAAAAGCCTTATGTAGGCCATCTCGGATATCATAGAATGATTTCAGCACTAACAAAATAGTTTTATTACCCTAATATGAAAACTGATACAAATGACTACTTGGCAAAGTGTTTAGAATGTCAATGGTTAAATGTGCAACATCAACATCTAGCAGGATTATTGCATCCTTTCCTTGTACCAGAATGGAAATGGGAATCAATGGATTTCATCAAAGGTTTTCCAAAAACTCAAAAAATAACATGACTTAGTTATGGTAGTAGTGGATAAGTTAAGTAAATCTGCACATTTTATACCAGTAAATTCTACTTACAAAGTTGTTCATACTGCATAATTTTTATGAAATATATTTTTAGATTACATGGAGTACCAAAGAAATTAATTTCTAATAGGGATGTTAAGTTTAATTCGAATTTTCGGAAGGTATTGTTTGCAGTTCTTGAAACTCAATTGAAATTTAGTACCAATTAGAATCCAGAGATAGATGGAAAAACCAAATGTACTAACCATATTATTGAAGACATCCTCCAAATGTATGTTATGGATAAACCAAAAAAATGGGAAGACTTCTTACCTCTAGTAGAATTCTCCTACAATAACGAGTATCAATATTAAACCAAAATGAGTCCATTTGAAATCCTTTATGGAAATATAGGTATGAATCCTATCAGTTGGGATGATCCAGTAGATAGGATCATGGTTGGACCATACATGTTATAGGAAATGGAATCAATGGTTAAAACGGTTGAACACAATTTAAAGGTCCTGTAGGATCAACAAAAGAGTTATGCAGATCAGAAAATAGTACATAAATAATTTAATATTGGAGATCATGTTTATCTCAGGGTTAAGGCAAGACAGAGTTCACTGAAACTTGGAAGATGTAAAACACTAGCACCAAGGTATTTTGGACTGTTTAAAGTGCTAGCTCACATTGTCCCAATAGCATATTAGCTAGCTCTATCGACAAGTTTAAGAGTTCATAATATTTTTCATATTTCATTGTTAAACAAGTATGTTCATGAACCTATTCATGTAATTTATTATAATTTGTTACAAGTATAACTAGAAGGAGACTTTCAGGTGGAATCTTTGTGGATTTTGGACAAGAAAGAAACAATGTTCGAGAACCAACTCATCTTACAGGAAAAAGTGCAGTGGAAGAACTTCAGTCCGGAAGAAGCTACTTGAGAGTTGGATGATGTCATCAGGTAGATATATCCAACTCTATTCCAAGGATGACCAGGAAAGAATAATCATTTAACATTGAGGATGGTGTTAATTCCAAGGGGGAGAGTATGTAATACCCCTCAAATAAATTATAATTTCTAGGAAAAATAACTGTTATTAATTTAATTTTTGTGCAAGATAGTGACTTGTCAAGTGTGTTTAATTACTACACAGATGTAAGAGACAATGTTTTTATTTAATTAAATAAGGGCGATAGAAGGAACAAACAATTTAAAAGAGATGATTATGAATCCATGAGTGGGGAATAGGTTGGAGCTAACCTTGGCAATGCAATGAATGTGTCAGAAGTAAATTTTGATTATTGAGACACCCTAAAAATCAATGATTTCCAAAGCTACGAAAATTTGCCAAGGAGGGAAATACCTTGGAAAGTACTAAGACCTGGGAAAAATGATAAATACGCATGTTTGAGGAGGAAGGACACTACTTAGCATGTGGAAGAGAAGAATTCAGTGGTAAAAGTTTTGTTAATGATTCAGAAGAGTACAAAGGATGTTGATTTGTGAGCACTACGATGTTAGCCAACTATTGAAGACACAAAGATTATGATGGAATAGGAGGCTCGATCTCACCCATATGGATTCATGATCAAGCTTGGGGGTTATTGGATCAAGTTAAGTAGATGATCCTTTCTAAGTTTGGGTGGAACTTAAATGCCCCTTTTTTTTTCCCAGGTTTTTATTTTCTTTTTATGGAAGAGCCTAATGTTATTAGTCAAGTTATGAAGTGTTATTTCTTATGTTGATTAAGATAGTTTATATAATGTCTTCTTTAAATAATATAGAATGGAGATTATCAAACAAAGGTACTTATGTTGTTGAGTAAGAAAACATAAACATATATAGATCAACGTTGTTGTGTAAGAAATTATATATAAATAGGTTGATTTAGATCTAAATTCTGTCTAACTATTTATACAAAATTCATAGAAAATTTTCATAATGTTTTGA
>JZKD02S1673620.1:1070294-1090351 GCA_000966675.3 Picea glauca
ATGGTGGGAAATAAGGGCGAAGGAGATCCACGTTGAAAACTGGGTGTAGGCCAAGGAAGAGAGGAATGTTGAGCTCAAAATAAATATCCCCCATGGCCTTGGTAATAGTGTATGGCCCATAACGGAGTGGGAAAATCTTCCGATGGGGTCCTGTAAGTCGTTCTTTCTACAAGTGCAACCAAACTTTGTCACCCACCTGAAACTTATGTGGCACCTAATGTTGATCATGGCATTGTTTGTACTTGTCATTGGACTTATGTCAGATATCCTAAACTTGTTGGCGGATGTGATGGATCTGCTCAATGAACCGGGTGGCTTTGCCAGCTTCAGTTGGAGCAGGAGATGAGTCGGTTGAGGTGACCACAAGCGGAAGTGCAACATATATGGGACCCAATGGTTGGAATCCCAACTCCACCTGAAAGGGGTTGTGGCTAGTTGAGCTATGCAGGGCTCGGTTGTAGCTATGTTGGACATAGGGAAGGCTCTCATCCCATGTGCAAGGGTGCTTTGAATTATACATGCAAAGGATATGCACAATCATTCTATTTACAACCTCGTTTTGGCCATCTGTCTAAGGGTGGAAGGTCATGGATTTGGTGAGCTTGGTGTCCAGTAGTGACTAGAGGCTCGACCAGAATGTGCTGAGAAATCGACTATCCCGATCTGATACAATGGTTTGTGGGATTCCAAAATGTTCCCAGACGCGTTCAAAGAAGAGCTTGGCAGTGGCCTCTACTGTCATGCTCTTCTTGAAGGCAACCAGAATCGCCATCTTAGAAAAGAGATCAACAACCACAAAAACACATTCATTTCCCCACTTGGTGGATGGGAGGCTCAACATGTAGTCCATTGAGATGGATTCCCATGGCCTGTCAGGAGTAGGAAGAGGGGTGTACATTAGTGGTCAGTTTGGAAATAGTTGAGGCAGTGCAGGACCTGATATACTTGTTGACCTCCTATCGAAGTTTCGGCTAGTAGAAATGTTTCTATAGTAGTACCATTATCTTTATGATGCCAAAGTGTCCTACCACCTGACCATAGTGGGATTCCCAGATCAACTTCACTCACTCACTTGATGGAACACAAATATGGCCTAGATGACACAACAAACCATCCTGAAGATGGAAATTATCGACAACTGTGTTTTCACCCAACATTTGGTAGGTGATGGAGAAGTCAGGTTCTGTTTCATTGAGTTGGGTCCATCCAGATGTCTCATGGCCACAAGAGTCTATCACTATGGTGAGTGCTACAACTGGTGGTCTACTGAGGCAATTGGTGACATGATTGGTGCTTCTTGTTTTATACTTGATGTTGAGGTCGAATTGATGCAAGTATGTGAACCACTTTTGATGGTGGTCATTCTGTAATTTTCCCCATGTCTGCATGAACTGAAGTGGCTTATGATCAGTGTGGATGACTGTCTCCTTCCCAAGAATGTAATGTCTCCATTGGAAGTAGGCTTGTACAATGGAGTACATATATTTTTCATAAGTAGGGTACTTATGGACAGTATCTGACAATGTCTCACTATGATAGGCCACAGGGTGGCCGTTCTGAGTGAGAATGGTGCCCACAACATAGTCTGAAGAATCTGTCTCAATTTCAAAGGGATGTTGTAGGTCTGGTAGTGAAAGTACTGGGGATGAGCATAAGCTCTCCTTCAAATCATCGAACGCTTGTTGTTGGGACCGGCCCCATGAAAATTTCTCCTTACCACCAACCCTATTTATTTGGCTGAGAGTCCATGCACTATGGGAGAATCCCAACACGAACCTGTGGTAGAAATTGGCAAGGCCCAAGAAGCTTCGAAGCTCAGTGAGTGTTGTTGGGGCTAGCCAATCATGGATGATTTGGATCTTGGCTGGATCCACATGTATGCCATGTTGATCAATGATGTAGCCCAAGTAATGGACCCTGTCCATGCTGAAGGAGCATTTTTCCAAGTTGGCGTATAGCTTGTGCTGTCGCAGGGTGTGTAGAACCTACTAAAATGTTGCAAGTGTTTGGCCCAAGTCTTGTTGTAAATTAGAATGTCATCCAGATACACCACTACAAAATTATTGGTGAATGGTCCCAAGATATCATCCATCATCCTCATGAAAGTGGTTGGAGAATTTTTCAAAACAAAAGGCATGACCAACCATTCAAAAAGGCCTTCCTTTGACTTGAAGGCGGTCTTCCATACATTTGTCTATTCTATCGGGACCTGGTGGTAGCCAGACTTTAGATCAATCTTACTGAAGTATTTTTCCCTCGTGAGTTGATCAAGGAGGTCGTCGATTCGAGGAATCGGGTATCGGTTTCTGATTGTGATTTTATTCAAATCCTGATAATCAATATAGAGTCGCCAGGTTCCATCTTTCTTCTGTACTAGCATGATTGGGCTCTCGCATGGTGATGAGCTGGGACGGATGTGACCCTTGTGGATAAGTTCTTGGATTTGTCGCTTGATCTCCTCATTCTCCAACAAAGAGCGGCGATATATTTTCCCATTGGGCAGTGATGCGTCAGGGGTCAAATCTATGGGGTGCTTGACCTGGCAGTGCAGAGGTGCCCCTATAGGTGAGGAGAAGATATTTGATTATTCTTCCATGACCTTATCTACTTGATTCTGCTATATGGAGAGGTCGACTACAAAGACCCTAGATGTGACTATGATATTTCGCTTATTTTGAGAGAAAATCATGAAGAAGACAAACTTCCCTATCTAAGAGATGACCTTCCTGCATTGCTTAGCAGAGATCAAGGAAACATCACTAGGTGGGACCGCCTTGGGTATCCTATACAATTTCCTATTCCAAGTAATAATAACACTACGAGGCCTAGACTCATATACAACATGACATTTCCATAAATAAGTTTGGCCTGAAAGAACATCAAAAACTTTGAGAGGAGCAACATCACATAATACCTAATCTTTGAAGGGCTTGATGTCATACGATAGTCGACATTGTTGGCTGACGCAGATATCGCTTCCTTGGTGGAGCCATCTAATGGTGTAGGGTTGTGGGTGAGGCGTTGTTGGCGAGGTGAGCCTCTTCAAGACCTCTGCTGAGATGAGGTTCTTCTAGCTACCACTATCAACGATGAAGTGCAACGGGGCGCCTTTTACCCACATCTGTGAATGGAAGAGGCACTCTCCTTCTTCTAGCTCATCTGGTTCACTAGGATGGAGCTTAGTGGTAGCAACGATGGCACTGGGTTCCGCGTCAATGATTCATCTTCCCCTTTATGGTTCTATCTCAGAGTTAGAATCTTCATCTAATTCATAGGCTTTCACTTCAGCCACCAATGATTGCTTTGAGAGGCACTCAACAATGTTATGCCAAGGGCTCTTATGGAAGTCGCACCACTTCTCGGTATCTTTCTTTGTCTTTTCGGTGTCCCTCTTTTCTTGTGGCTTGGACTGGTTGTCCTGATACTATCCATATTTTCTCTGTCCTTTGTTATGTGGGTTGGGGCTGCCCTTTCCCAACTTTTGTTGTGAGGGGTTCCCATGCCCAAATTTTCGCGTCTTTTATTTGATCTTCTGCTCGATTTTGTCGGCATATCGGTAGCCCACGCCCAAGGATGAGATGTCCAGAAATTAAATTTCAGTCTAGATGTATCTATGTAGAGAAACACGATACTTGAGCACCATATGTCGCTCTGAATCTTTGATACCTAGCTTGGTGTGCAAGGTATGGAAGATATGTGTGAAATATAGCACTGCTTGGTCTATTTATTGCTACAGTGTGGTCCATTTGGTATACAAGCCGTCATAACTTTCGACAGGGTAGTATTGTTCCTTAATAGCATCCCTTAAGGATTCCCTAGTGGCATTGATTGAAAATAATGAGGTTTCCTCCATTTCCTTTTGCTCAAAGAAAGTTTCCCACCAATCTTTGACATGGAGAATGGCTTTGAGGAGCACAAAAGTAATCTCTTCTCTATTCGAAAAGTTATGGACAGAAAAATACCCTTCTAGTAGATTCAACCACTTATCTACAACATCTGCATCTATCTGACCTTCAAATATAGCAATATCGAAGTTTATTTGTACCTTGAAGGGGGTGGCACCTCTGTTCGAAGAAGATACATTTCCTGTTGGTAGTTGTCGAAGGATTTGCACAAAACTATCCATCATCTTGTTCCTCTGTTGCATGAGGGATTCCTCAATCAACAATTTGAAAGGATATATTGTCCTGCAATATTTATTTTATCTTTCCATGAGAGGTTTCTTGGGTGTGCGAGAGATTCTTTCCTTAAGAGAAACAATCTCGAGACCCAACTCTTTGTACTCCAACCTCGTTGGGGATATGCATTAAGGCGACAATGAGAAGACTGCTCTGATACCACTGATATGGATTTTATGAGAAGAATGAAATGAATACAGATTATTAACAGGTGCTTAACAAAAAATAACAAAGATACAATAAAAATGGTTTTCTATTGAATAATGAAATAATCTAAAACTGTAAAATGCAGTGGAAACAAGCTTGTTGGAATGGTGGCGGCTTATCTCTGAGAAGAGATGTGATGGTTGTGCGCATTTGCAAGAAGAATATTACAATGGGGCTATGAAGGAATTTTTACAATAAACAAGAATTCCAAAAACTCTAGACACCCAAAAAACCTAACCTTAGGAGATGAAGCGCCAAAAGTCATGTGGGCCCCGTTTGGGTAAGTTATTACATCAACTTCCTGGGGTCGTAACTTTTGCATACGATCTCCATTTTAGGCGTGTGATATCCCGTTGGAAAGGTATCATCGAGGATATTAATTTTTCAGTCTCAATCATTCCTTTAATTGAGGAGATCGATCCTGAAAGACCTTCATTTAGGCCCTCAAAATGGTCCCGAAAGTTAAAACTGCTAAAAATAGTAAATTGCCAAAATTGTCAGAAAACAGTTTTGAGCTAGTTGGAAAAGGTGGGTGGCCATGGATATCCATATGGATCATTTTTTGTTCACTTCCAAGAAGGAATGAAAATAAATTAATCAAGTAGCATTGACATTAATTTTCTTAAGGCCACAATTTCATGAAATGAAAGAAAACATAACAAATTTCACACATTAGTCGAAATAGGCCTCAAAACAAAAAAAATTACTATTAAAATGAAATTTAAAAGAACCAATAGGATTCGGGATGATGATTTCAACAATAAGGGTAAATAGTTATGGAGGGAAAATAAGAAAACTATCTTTTTTCAACCAATTTTTTGCCTTATTTCCTTATATGTATACTCAAATTTAAAGTGTTGGAATTCATTGGATGTGGAATTAAATTCCACATCCAACAAGTACCCAATCTGCATACTTTTGATAGACCTACATTGAGATAAACTAGAAATACATGAAAAAACACAAATTTTCATGTATTTCCAGTTTATCTCACTGTGGGTCTACTATCACAAGTATGTAAAATTGGTAATCATTGGATGTGGAATTTAATTCCACATCTAGTCAGTTTCTACACTTGAAATTTGAGTAAACATATAAAGACATATGTCAAAAATATCATTTAAAAAGGTAGTTTTCTTTCTTTCCCTTTAAAAATTTGTAACTATTATTTTATTATTTTCCTTAGGAGACGTAGTTTAAACCTAAAATATCCCCTAATATCACATTCATATCTTAATCATCTTTTTAAAATGTATTCAAATGTGTTCCAGGAAACAAAAACACATGGTTCGCAAAGAACAATTAGTCATGGTATCAATCTTGTTCTTGGTGTCTCTCTTCACAATCCACTTTTGTATCACACTTCAAAAATTCAAAATGATTAATTTAAAAGGTAAATTGAAGATCTATTGATTAAAGGTTTCATTAATCTTGCAAATATTCTTTTGCATCAACAATCTTGTACATAAAAAAGATGGAACTTGGCATATTTGTATTCATTTAAGGAATTAAATAAAATTACCATATCCACTTCCTCACATTGATGATTTGCTTGATTAGCTTCAAGGTGAAAAATACTTCACTAAAATTGATCTCAAAAGTGAATATCACCAGGTCATTTTTCAAGCAAAAAATACTTTAAAAAGAACTTTTAAGACCAAAATGGATATTTTTGAATGGCTTGTTATTCCTTTTGGGCTTACCAATGCCCCTACTACATTTATGAGGTTAATGAAACATATTTTCAAAGATTGTATTTGTAAATTTGTTATCATATATATATATATATATGATGTTCTTGTTTTCTCTCACACTTGGAAGACACATCTCCAACACTTGGAAAAGGATTAGAAGCTACTTCAACAAAATAAACTTTATCCAAATCTCTCCTAGTGTTATTTTTCTCAAAGTACAATATCTTACATTGGTTTTATAATTGATGCAGATGGAATAAAGGTGGATCCTGGTATAGTTGAATTTCTGAGAAATTTGCTTATTCCTTCAAATATGACAGAGTTGAGGAGTTTTCTTGGCCTTTCCATCTTTTATCATAAATACATCTTTGGTTTTTCAAAAAAAACCTTTCCTTTACATCAGTTGACAATGAATAATGTTCTTTTCAAGTGGACATACCTGAACATTATCATGCTTTTAATATCTTGAAGGACAAATTATGTTCTTCAAATCTACTTGTTTTGTGAGATTGTCACAATGGTTTTAAATTCAAATTGATTCTTCACAATTTTCACTTGGAGTAGCTCTAGTGCAATATCATCATCCAATGGCCTATAATTCAAATACACATTTAAAGGAAAAAATAAACTAATCCATCTATGATAAATAATTGTATTCCTTTGTTGAAGATATAAAATACTAGAGACACTGTCTAATGGGAAAATAAATAGTTATAGATATTGATGATTTATATTTGAAGTTTTTTCAATCCAAAAATAAAAGTGAAATAAGATTAGCATATGAAATGGGAATCGTATTTGAAAATTTTTCATTTTGTTATTGGGTACAAAAAGGATTGTACAAATACAATGGTTGATTGTTTGAGCCGAGCAATTTCATTTCATGCTTTACCAGTTCTCATCACTTCACATCTTGGATTTCAATGTTTGGATGCACAATATCAACGTGATCTATATTTTGGGCACATTTACAAGAGTTTCCAACATCCAAATCCTTTAAATATAGTTCCTCTACTAGAATTTCATATCAAGGAATGATTGGTGTACATGTTAGATAAGTTATGTGTACTATACAATCAAGAAAATACTCTACTCAAATAGGCACACTATACTCTCTATGTTGGTCACTTTGGAAAGAAAAAGAGTCTTCACCATCTTCAATGATTTTTCTACTGGCCTCATATGCAACAATATGTTATTCATTTTTTTAAGGCATTGTGTCATATGTTGCTCCTCCAAACCATTTAACAAAATGCTTGGTTTACGTTTCCCTTTAGCCATTCCTTCCCATCCTTGGCAAATCATTGTATAGATATTTTTAGTGGTTTTTCCATGACTTTTTGCCACCTTTCTTGGATTTTTGTGATCGTTGATAGATTAGTAAAATGGATAAGTTCATTCTTTGTCTCAAAACCAATTCTACTAATGACTTATTGTGATACCCCAAAATTTCAAATTCAAAACTTATTATTATTTTTATTTATTTTTATCATCACATTATTGATCCTCGTGATCTAAGTCAAAACTTATTGTTTTATTTATTATTATATGAATTAAAAAAAAATAACACACATGAAGTGCAATAGTTAGAAGAGAGAATTCGTTGATCCAAAAGAGAACTACCAAGTGACGGTAATAGGGGAAAAATTGGTGATGGTTTGTTGAGTTAACTCAACTAAAGTGAGACAATATCTCAAGATTTTAGGAACATGTATAAAAATCAAATTGACAGGTGATTAATGAGAAAAAATCAAATTGGAAAGTAGTCAATGAGAAGGAGGCTTCTACAAGTGTCAAAGACCTGGGAAAATATTATAAAGAAAAGAGAACAAAGAGAATGGGATGCCATTCTAAATCAGATGTGAAATCTGAGAAATATTTACATCACATAGAAATATTCACGTAATTCTTATAACCCTGCAAACTGTAGCAAGTCAATTGGTTAGTTTATTTGATTGGGATTTAGCTCAGGGGTGACAGAGTGGGAATATGTGGAAGCTCTGATCTAAGGTTGGGAGGAACGTCCCACTTGATGTGTGTTTTCCCTAAAGAAATCCTAGTTACAAGTTTTTATTCAATTTTATTTTGGATTAAATTATTATTCATGTCATAATATTTTGATATGTCATTCTGGTTGAATAAGTGTTCAATTGTAATTTTTTTATAATCTATTTACGATAAATGGTTGTTCAATATGAAATTTATGAGTAAATTATTATTGATTACAATTTAGCTAAAGATTAGAGGTTCTCTCTTTCATTTCATTTCATTCCATATTTGATTGTCATTATAAATATATGGAAGCAACGAATAAATCTATAACCAGATACAAATGTACGAAGCATGATTAAATAATTTACAGAGTTGTAGTATAGAAAAGAATTCTATAAATGGAAATACAAGCAAGAGGAGGGATGCTAAAACATTAATGTTATTTTCGTGAAGAAAATTTTGAATATATACAAAACGTTAAGGGTAAGGAATATTGATAACTAAGTACATAAAAAAATGTTTTACAATATAACCTGTATGATAGGTTTGGTAACCCTTTTGAACAAGGAAGAAACTAAAAAAAATCCTACAAGTATGGAAAGTAAAGGTCAGAACCATTCATAACTACAAACTGATAAAAAAAAAAGGAAAATTTTCATTAATAAATAGTTAACAAAACTACAATTTTTTCAACATATATATGTAAATTAACGGTAATGAAAACCCTTTAAAAGTACACAAGGAAAGATCCCAGTCATAGTTTCAACAAAAATAATAGAAACCTCATACATAGCCAAACCTCCATAGGATCCTTACAGACTAAATATAGAGAAAGAACAAATTACACTCTTATTGTTTAATATAGGGCCAACAGAACTATGACAGGTAACCACCCAACTAATTAAAAACAAAGACAGTTGTATCAATCACTCATCCATAGATAGGCTCCACTATAAAAATTGAGTTACCTCTCAAAGGTTGAGTGCCATGGCCAAGAAGCCATAGCCAAGACCTATCAACAAGGTTTACAACACAAGAATTATTATAGCACTTACGTAAGGCATTTTAACACCTTTAGAAAGAAAAATAGTAAAGGTAAAGAATACTTACAGGAATTTTCCATGGCTTATTCATGATAAAACCATGTTAATTTGGTTGATTATACCTACATTGACACAAAAACATTACAGAAGGTAAAAAAAAACTTTACAAAATAAATGGAAGAGTTAGGTTATGAGTTTACTAGGAGTAGCTCGAACCCCACAACGAAACTCCTGTAGTTGAAAGATTTTACTAGTGAGAATTAACATTTCTCCCTGATGGGTACCCTCGTACAAAATAAGGGCCCATCATTAGTCGAAGTATCTAAAATATATACCTTATTAGTAGAAATAATAAAACAAGAAAAATGTAACCAGAGTGCTCTCAATCGTTACCTAAAATGCTTTGAAAAGTTTCCAAACCAAAATTTAGGACAAAGACATGATAACAACAACAATGGACTAATACATAGAAATAAGTAAATGCACACAGAACTGATAAAATTTTTAGAAAGTAAGTACATTTGACAAATGAAAGTAATGGAACCTTGTAATAGAAATCATGATGGCGTTAACAAGGTAAAGGTAAAAAACTCTAACTAGGATTACGTGCAAGCTCCAAAATGATTGAGTTAAGTCATTGAAATGAATGCAAATGGAATGCATGAAGAGTTAGCATAGGTATGTGACATAAAAACCCCAAAAACATAGTATATAAAACTCAAAGACAAAATATGGAACCCTAGAGCCTTCCAAGATTGAACTAGAAGGAACCCTCATCTTTTGTTGGAAGATTACCAAACACTAAAGAGAATGTTCAAAATCCACGCGGGGTAGTTGGGGCATTACTTCCCTAGCCCTCTTTCCAAGATGGTCACACCTGGAACACAAGAGGATTGTCACAGAAGGCTTCAGACAATTGTTAATTAAGAACATGGGGTATTTCAAGCCCGAAATTAATAACTACCAACCACTCATATATTAAACGTTAAAGCATAATAAACGTTGACCAAACCGAACATAATTATGATGTGATTATCATCCATTGACAGTTTAATATTTCACTTGTTTTTTCATTCTTGATTGGTCGGGATAAACCACCTATTGGCTTGGACATCTATAATATACTTAGCAACTAAGTGGTTAATCCACCAACGTAGGTTATAGGAAATCAATATCATGACAAAGGTCACCTTTAGAATAACAAACGAGGGTTGTCAATACATATTTCATACCATGAGAATTTTTAATATGTAATTATATCCTTACCACATGAATATAACATGGATTGGAAGTTGTGCCATAAAGTATATAACATAGGACAAGCAAGTCTAGTAAATTTGCACATGGAAATGTTACAACTATCAAAGGTAAACTTTTCAAAAGGATTTTTGGTAAGAAATGTCTTATTAATGAAATTTATGTGGTCAAAATAAATGAGTAATACATTTTTCTTAGTCGTAAATAAAATATTGTTGTATAAAAATAAATTATATGGGTAGGTGACATAATGGTACCAAAGATTTAGGAACCGCACTTGGCCTTATGAGCTCAACCACAGAGACTAATTTACTATTGCTATATTTTTCTTCTTACCACTAGGAAGAAGATTTTGATTGCATAAAAGATGACATAAGTACTTATTCTACCTAAAGAAGGGTCACATCATAATGAACCAGAAAATCCTGAACAAGGAAATATTGGTGAGGGAAATATATGGGTTAATTTGAATGAAATCAGGGATAACAGACAATCTGAATTAATTCAGACTATACATGTTCTAAGGGAAGAATTGAAAAATGTTAAGGAATCTAATGAACTAATTATAAATACACAAGAATAAATTAATGCAATAATGCTAGACAAATTGTGTAATCAAAACACTGACAATAATAAAGGTCAATTTTCTAATAATTCTAAAATTGATCTACACAAGGAGAAGTATAGGAATTTGAACATACTGAATAAACGACATAATTTTTTTTTAGATAAACTAAAACTTCAAGTGAGGACAGTGCCAAAATGGAACAAAGAATTAAAAAGAAACATAATCATCATGAGGAAATTATGGGAGAATTTAAAAAGACAAAACCTAAAATCTTTAATTGTAAGATTGAGACTCGATAAGACACAGAAGCTTGTCTTTGTAGGATGCAAAAATAATTCCATATATATAATTATTAAAGTAAACTTAAATAAATAATGGTCATCTATAATCAGACTCAGAAGCAAGATGTTTGGTGCCAAGTTATCAAAAGGGTAAAGAATATCAAGGAATTCAAAATCACTGGGAAAATTTTTGAAAGATATTTTAAGAAAAAATATCTATCAAAACAATATTATGAAGGTAAGGCTAAACAATTTTATGAAATGAAATTGGGAAATTTAACCATGAAAGACTTTTGCAACAAATTTCTAATCTTATTGCGCTATGTACCATATATTGTGGATGAAAAACAAAAGATATAATGCTTCTTTAGTTGTTTACCTTTCTCATATAAAGGTAGGATTTAATTTGAAAATACTAAGACTTTAGAAGAATCTATCTGTAAGGATAAATTGTGTTTTGAGCAATATAAAACCATAAATGAAAATGCTAAAAACTAGAAGGGAAAGAAAGATGAGAGGTTTGATCCACAAAAGAAAGAAGGAATGTCTTTTAATAAGAACTCTACAAAAGGGGTTCATGGAAATAACAACAGAAATAATAACCCTTATAACCCATATGATAACAAAGAAACTTCAAAACCAAAACTTTATATAACAAAGAAACTTCCCAAAAAGAACCAACAGAGTTTTGGGAGTGTGGAAAATCACATTATTTTAACGGTTTTCCTCATAGGAAGAAAAATGACAAAAATATACATGCAGTTCGAGAAGCTACTAAAGTTGGTGAAATAACAAGGAGTACCCCAAATATTAGTGCATCCTTGGAGAACAAACAAGCATATCATCAAGGTTCCATGGTGGAAGTAGAAGGTATGTTGAATAATCAACCAATTTCCATTTTGATTGATCCAAATTATAGTCTAAGTTATGTTTCTCCTAAGATAGTAGAGAATTGTAAACAATGAATATAAAATTTTGAAAAAGAATGGCTAGTACAACTTGTTACATGAACAAAAAGAAAAATTAGAAATCTCGTTAAAGGTTGTAAAATTAGTATGAATGGATTTAAAACTCAAGCATATTTGAATGTTTTTAAGCTAGGATCATATGATGTATTAATCGAAATCCACTCATTAGAAAAATATAAGGCAATTCTAAATTGTTATGACAAAACATTTACTTATGTAAATGACAATGATAACATTATAAACATTAAAGGAATATCAATAACTATTAGTATTAGGAAGATCTCAGGCTTATGTGTTAAAAAATGTGTTCATAATGGATGTAAAGCATTTGTGGTTCATTTAATAGATAATGAAAACGAAGAAAGTAAGAAAGATATAGAAAATTTTCCTATATTGCAAGAATTTCAAGACGTATTCCAATAGATTCTTCGATTACCTCCTAAGAGTATATTTCTCTATAGACTTACTACTTGGAGCAGTGCTAGCTTCAAAGGCTCTAGATCATATGTATATCTTAGAACGTAATGAACTAAAATATCATCTCCAAGAGTTATTAGACAAAAGGTATATTCAACCGAGTGTATCTCCTTAGGGATCATCGGTACTATTTGTTAGAAAGAAATATGGAACCTTACCCTTTGGGTTAAAAAATTCCCCACTCTCATTCATATGTCTAATTAATAGTATCTTAATTAAATAGTTAGATAAATTTGTAATCGTTTTCATCGATGACTTATTAATCTACTCAAAGAATGAATAGGAGCATGAAGAACACTTAAGAATATTTCTACAAATATTGAGAGAACAAAAGCTATATCCCAATCTTAGTAAATGTGATTTTTATAAGCACAAAATTCAATATTTAGAACATGTAGTTTCTAAAGAAGGAATAGTTGTTGACCCTCATAAAATAAAATCCATTATGGACTGGCCAATTCCAAAATATGTTTCATACATCATATCATTTTTGGGTATAACAAGCTATTACTGAAAGTTTATTGAAGGGTTTTCAAAGATTTCTCATCCTATAACATCCCTACAAAAGAAAGGAACAAAATTTATATGGTCTCGAAAATGCCAAGAATTTTTTGAAAAACTAAAACATCTCCTAACAACAACTCCAATACTAAAAATAATAGATCCATATAAGGACTTCATTGTATGCACGGATGCATGCATTAAAGGACCGGGAGGATAATTCTGTAATTTCTTATGAATCTAGGAAGCTTAAGGAACACGAAAGACATCATGTAACACATGAATTAGAATTATCCGCAATAATACATGCACTAAAAATGTGGTGACACTATTTGATAGGAAGAAAATTCATGTTCATGTCTGACAATATTTCTTTAAAGTAGCTATTTGATAAACAAAATCTCAATGCTCGACAGACAAGGTGGTTAGCCTTCTTGAGAAAGTACGATTTTGAAATAAGACATATCAAGGGAAAATAAAATAAGATAGAAGATGCCTTGAGCAGGCATGCAAATCTAATTTATACAATTATGAGAGGTAATTATGAAATTGATTTAGAGGAAAGTCAAGATTGTGACTGAAAAGGATATAGAATATCAAAGTACTCAATCAATATTCATAGGAAATCAAGTTGAAACTAAAAATTCATACTTCAGACATTCTAAAAATTGTCTGTTGATGTATAAAAATAGGTTGTACATTTCTGAAGTAGAATAAATTAAATTATTAATACCGAATGAATTACATAAAAAACCATACTCTCGACATCCTGGCTATCCGAAAATAATTACTATACTAAGAAAGAAAATTTATTGTCCTAATATGAAAGGAGAAAGTGTTGAATATTTAGCCAAGTGCACATAATGCCAACAAGTTAAAGTCGAACATCATCACCCAGTCGGATTATTACAACTCCTACTCGTTCCTGAATGGAAATGGAAAAATTATAAGTATGGAATTTATAATTACAAGATTACCTAAAATTAGCAAACATAATGATATTATAACGATTCTTGTTGATAAATTGAGTAAAGAAACACACTTCATACTAGTTAATCCACCTATAAATCCATTAACATAGCATATATATTTATGAAGAAAAACTTCTGACTACATGGAATTCATAAAATTGTAATCTCATATAGAGATACGAAATTTACAGGAAAATTTTGGAAAGTCATGTTTAAAGGCTTAGACACACAATTAAAATTCAACACTACTTATAGTCCTTATATGGATGGGAAAGATGAAATAACTAATCAAATATTAGAATATATGCTCATAATGTATGTTATGAATAGACAAATGGCAAGAATATCTACATTCGGTTGAATTCACATCTAATAATCCTTATGAAGACTCAACTAAACATGTTCCTTTTCAGATTATTTATGGAATAAAATGTAACACCCCTATTTCCTGGGGAAATCATGTCAATATATTAATGATAGGTCCTGAAATGTTAAAGTAAACTATACTAATAGTGAAGCAAGTAAAACAAAATTTCAAAGTAGCTCACGATAGGAAGAAGATCTATGCTGACTCCAAGAGAACCCCAAGGAAGTTCAATATTGGAGACCATGTGTATATAAGAGTATGTCCTAAAAATAGTTCTTTAATACTGGGTAGGTATACTAAATTAGCTTCTAGATATTGTGGTCCCTTTGAAGTTCTTGAACAAATAGGACTTATACCCTATCAACTTGCACTTCCAGCCATGGTAAAAGTACATGATGTATTCCATGTTTCATTACTAAAAAATATATATACATGATTCTAATCATGTTGTGGATTGGAATACGATACAGGTGGAACTCGAGGGTGTAACGTCCCCACCATTACGATATGAAAAGCGACAAAAAATAGGTAGATTTATTTATTTATTTATTTTTAATCGATGCATTAGGAAAAGTATGTAACCATTTAATCCAACATCAATGACAAAGGTGAAATATAAAATGAGCCTCATCAACGCATTAAAAAAAATCACGAAGAAAGTTCAAACATCATCGTCGTGAATGACGAACACAAATTGATGTAGTATCACAGTAAAAAGTAGCCCATAAATAGAGCGTTGATATGAATAGTCAAGATATTATACAGTACGTCTCAATGCCTAATTGCTCATAGGGACTATCAACAGATAATGTAATGAATAAAAGGATCATCAAACATCCATTCCATTAGTCCCTCGATCCTAAAATCCTTAACCAGGGGACAAGTGTAACCATCAATGTAAGAATCCTACATCAATAATTCAAATTGTTGCACGCGAGAGTAAGCATTTTCATAACATTCAAAAATCAACTTAATTAATGCATGTGAGAAGGCTAGATCCTAAACAATCATGCCACCTCATAAATTGAGGCGCAGTGGTCAACATAATTCAACATTTATTCCATGGGGCATGAGGAATAATATCTAATAACCACTCGTTATAAAAATTCATGGTGCAGGAGGTAATAACTAACAACCATTCATTACATTGACCATACATTGTGCATAAGAAGAAAATCTAAACATTGACAATGCATCATCCAAACCTAAAATTTGTCATGCACACAAGAAATTAACTGAGTTTAAACCATCAATCAGAATATACCAACTTAACTAAATAACTAAATAAACAACATCCCAACCATCTTTCAATATATTGAATTTTCATGCATGACCTAAAATTTTAAGGCGCAATAGAACTTAAATACTAACCAATCAGGAAACAACAAAGCCAAGGCATAAGTAACCGATTTAGAAATGTTTATGGTGTGAACATATATCAACTTAACTTTAACACAGAATTCGCTACACCTTAGTACACATAACAATTAACATGTAAAATGCTAGGGGGAGGAAGAAAAACGCATAGGAAACTGAGAAGATCTCTCCCGAAGAATCAATGTTGAGCATTCAATCGTAAAGGAAAAACTCTGAGAGTACTGAGGCCCATTTCATGGCTGAATCCCAGGCAAGAATTAATGCACCCCAAGGACACAGAAAAAACTGTGAGGGAATTTGATGCAGGAGCATCCATAGGAAAGGCACTGGAGGAGAAAAATTCAATGGCGAGGGCAAATTTTGAATAAATCAAAATCCTAAAGGATATGGCATGTTTAAAATTTTTGATGTGGGTGTAATTAAAGTATCATTAAAAGAACAAGAAGATGAACCCTCAATGCAAGATCAAAGAGGATTGTAATTCTATCAATGTTTTTATGGACAATACAGATCTGTAGTTTTTTTCTCTTATCTGTCTGTGCCTATCATTTATTATATGAGGCCTTAGTAGATAATAGTCTTAATTTGATAAGATAGCACTTAAATGATTGGAGGGAAAAATCTCGATGAGATTCTCTCTATAAACAGTATGTAAACTACATGCTTGATTATTATGATAGAAAGGAGATAGATATGTAGTAGAGAGTATTAAAGAAGCTATTGAAAAACCCCTATGTACAGAGCACTCAAATCAATATAACAGAGAAGGCTTTGATCCAAGTTCATGGTGTATCATGTTCATTTTGTTCATCTTATGAATGGTATGTTTTCAATTTTCTTTCAGACTCTATTATTTGATTGCTTTATGCTTATGAATGTTGAGTGAATGAATTTGTGAGGAAACAATAAGTTTCAATTGTTTCTCTTCCTAAGAAAACCTACAAGGAGTGCAGTGTTAGTCTGCAAGGAGTGTGTTGATAGGTTTCATAGTTAATCTCATAAAGCTTAGGAGAGATATTGGGGTTTCAGTAGTAGTAGGAGTGAAAGGTGTACACATAAGCTACATCATAGGAGTGTAGGCTAAGCCATTTGTTGGACTCGTTAATCTAAGGAAAGGTTGGAAAATTATCTGTTGCAAGGAATGCACAGAGGTGGGTAGATTTTCTGAGAGATAAAGAATGCTTGGAGAATTTTGCAAGGTGTGCAAGGAATGGAACCTAGAGGGTCTCTGAGTTTGCAACCAGGATTAAGATCAGAAGAGATAGAGAGTATTTTTTTCCAAGGGAGTAGTTAAGTTCAGGAAAGATAGAGGTTCCCCTATTGAGGCAGAAGGGAACTTGAGAGTTTGAGTCACCCTCGAATTTCATAAATCTCAAGAGGGAGAGCGGAATTTTAGACTGGTGGTTGAAAGGTACTTAGGAAAGTTACCAAGGGTCAAACCTTTGAAGGACCCAAAGGGGTCAAATAATTTTTAGTGTGCAAGAGTTGAAGCTCAGGAGAGTTAGCATCGTAGAAATATTCAATAGGAGAGAGTTACCAAAGAATCATTGAAGGAATGGTGGAGATCCCTTAGGGTGAATATCTCGACTCATCGAAAACAATCTGATCAGGAGAGGAGACTCCGTGATTCGGGAAAATTGCGAGGAGTAGAGAGTCAACTTCGCAAAGCGCGAAAGGGTGATATGAGTCTTTAGTTGCAGGGAGATGTGGACCATCAATCCAACATAAGGAGATTTTGTGGCTCAGAATTCGGAATAAAAGAGGTAATCCATCTTTCGAAGACATGAAGAGAGAAGTCCCAAAGTGTTCAATAGTTGGTCCCAAGGTCATAGCCCAATTTCACATTGTAGGGGTCCAAGGGAGAGGAGTTAGCGTCTGTTGGATTTTCAATCCGCCAATTCGGGAATCGGGAGAATTGGTAGCATCTCACATCAACTCACCCTAAGTCCATAGTCATGAGCACCTTTGGGTAGGCACCTAGTCACAGTCGACGGTCATGTGAAGGGAACTTGCACCCGAAATCAATTTGTGCAAGCATAGGAATTGGACCTGTGCATATTATACTTGCAATTGGGGTCCATTAGAGGCTCGAAGGACCATTCTGGTTCAATCCTATGGAATATCCCTCGACCAGGAGGTCAAGCAATCCCTACTGAGGTGGGTTGTTGCATCAATTGGTATCATATCCACACGACAAAACAATTTTGTAGGCTGAAAAGGGACACAAGACAGTGAAATAAATTTAAATTAGAGGAAGAAGAAGCTTGGAACAATGCCTTCGAGGAGACGTCTGGAGAGATCTATGCCTAAACCAACTATAGAAAGAGATACAAGGGAACTTCGTGCTCATTTGGATTCCATGGAGATAGCACAAAGGAGGGAACCTGATGTTGGAGATATCAGTGAGGCTGAAAGAGAAGAAGTAGGAGCTGAAGAAGTTGTTGTAGAGGATGTTGTAGAGAAATGATTACTGAAATATGTTGCAAGGATGGGAGCAAGAGAAAAAATGGACATCCCGATGTATGAAGGTAATCTGTATGTAGAGGAACTGCTTGATTGGTTCAGGGCTCTCGATAGATATTTTTATTATGAAGACAGTGAAGAAGAGAAGAAGGTCAAACATGCAGTCACCAGATTGAAATGGCATGCAACATTGTATTGGGATAAATTGTAGGCTGACAAGAGGTGAAAATGAAAGTAGAAGATAAAGATATAGGACATAATAGTATCCAAGATGAAAGCCAAATTCATACCTAGGGATTGTCAGATTAATTTATTCAGAAGATTGCAGAATTTGAGGGAGAAGGGAATGACAGTCAAAGATTATACTGAAGATTTTTTCAAGATGAAAAGGTATCCAGGTACATTAACGACCTAAGGTATGAAATTCAAGATGATATCAGCATGGTGAAAATTACAAATGTGGAAGATTCTTATCTGATTTCTTTGAAGGCAGAGCAGAAATTGGCAAGGAAACAAAGCCAAAGGGGCAAAGATAGAATTCTAAAAAGAGGTAAGGAAATTACCCATGATGGAGTTCAAAATTCCAAGGATGAGGTAAGGAAACCTCATATTCAACTAGAAAGAGGCGGAATTTTCATAGGGAGACAATATACTAGTGGAATAAATACTTTTCCGCATGGAAGAGGATGAGGCAGAGAAGGTGAAGTAAAGTGTTTTTCCTATGGAAAGGTAGGACACATGTCTTGGGAATTCCCCAATAGGATTAAATAAGGAGGAGGAAAATCTCACATTTCATAAGCTCAAAGGAGAAATGTTGAAGTAGAAGTTTCATGAAGTGGAAGGTCTTTGATGATGAGAAAGGTCCTCTTGAAACTAGAGGAGGAAGTGGAGAAATCGCTCCAAAGGAAGAAATTTTTCAGGACTACTTGCAAGGCTAAGGACGGGGTCTGCAAAGTGATAATCGACAGTGGAAGCACTAACAACCTAGTATCCATAGAGATGGTGGAGAAGTTGGAGCTGGAAACAGTTGCACATCCCAGCCCATACAGAGTCTCATGGTTGCAAAAAGGACACTAGGTAATGGTTGCTAAACAGTGCCAAGTTGAATTCAAGATAGGAGGATATGGGGATGAGATATTGTGTGATGTAATTCCTATATATGTTTGTCATCTTTTGTTTGGAAGACTGTGGAAGTATGAAAAAAATTCCATTCATGATGGAAGGAAGAACACCTATACTTTGGAAAAGAATGGTAGGACACACGTGTTTCTTCCAATTGAATACAATAAAGTGAAGGAAGAAGTCAGCACATGCATACTTCCCATGAGTGGGAAGGAACTCCCGAATGAAGTCAAGAAAGAAAAGTAAATGCAGTTTGATATAGTAAGCAAACCAAAATTTATTCTGACAGGTACCTCAATGGAGGATTTGCCTGAAGGGATTAAGGAACTGTTGGAAACTTTTGTTGATATAGTCGTGGATGATATTCCTTTCTCATTTCCACCTATAAGGAGTATAATCCATCATATCAACCTTATACCCGGAGAAATTCTACCAAACAAAGTTGCATATAGATTGACACCTCAAGAGAATGAAGAGGTCAAGTGTTAAGAACCAAATACCAATATAGCATAGAAAAACCTCAGAAAAAGTACTCAACGCCTTGAAAAAGAGATAATTTTAGATAATAAGACTCTTCAAGGGGGAAACCTC
>JZKD02S1673620.1:1104159-1126840 GCA_000966675.3 Picea glauca
CTCCTTGGTATATATAGGAGACTAGGAGGTATAATTACAACTAATGGCCTAAAGCCGACATAAATAAAATAACTTTACTAATATAATATGCCCCAATTAAGGGGTAATGAGCCAAAACTAGGGCTTAACATTAAGAGGCAAGTTCAAGATTTGGTGGATAAAGGTTTGATAAGGAAAAGCTTGAGTCCATGTGTTGTGCCAACAGTATTGAGTCCAAAAAAATATGGAGGATGGATAATGTGCACAAACGTGAGAGCTATCAACAAAATCACCATCAGGTACATATTCCATTTACCGAGAATGGATGACTTAATGGATTACTTAAGTGGAGAATTTTTTTTTTCCAAGATTGACTTGAGTGTTGGACATATTGTCATTGATGTCAACAGTCGATGTGGTTATTTGTTGCTATGATGAATTATAATTTTGATTTACCATATGCGATTGTTAATGATATCAACAGTATATCAGTTAGCAGAAAATGTCAAAAGTATGCAAGGATCGAAAGTGTAATCTCAGGAGGAGGAGCGAACAGTATGTAGAGAGAGATCAAAGCTCATAATCAAAAGTGTAAGCTTAGGAGGAGGAGCGAACAATATGAAGAGAGAGATCAAAGCTAGGAATCAAAAGTGTAAGCTTGGGAGGAGGATAGAATAGTATGCATAGATCAAATCTCGGAAGGAAATGCATAAGTTCAAGGTGAGAAGCTTCAACAGTCGTTCGATCAATAAATTGACCATGTGGATCATTTCATAGTATAGATGTTGGTCATATGAGTGAACGTGGGCTTGAGGATCATTGGAGGATCGTGACCATCAGATCTACAAGCCAGATCAACGGAAGGGATGAATTGTGGACAGTGAAATAAGAATTAAACAACTTGATAGTTCCAATCCCACAATCGGTCTAGATCGTTAGATATAATAAACCCAAATATCGACGATTGTGGTTGATATAAAAAATGATCAGATTAAGTCAGATTAAGTCGTGACCATCAGATGTGCAATCACCAGATCAATGGAAGGGATAGATTGCAGAGATCAAAAGGAAAATTAAATATCGTGTTATTTCCAATCCCGCAATTAGTCAGGACCGTCAGATATTATAGCCTCAAAGATCGATGATTGTGGTTGACTCACCAACAACGTACAACTTCAAATTGCAGACTTTGGTGAGGAGTTAAATCACTCGCAAGTTGTGGTTCTGCAATCATCCTTGATCGTTGATTTTCTTCAAGTGTCTTCACAACCGTTGGATCATGTTTTACTGGAAGGATAGGATAAGCTGAAAAAATATGAGAATTCGATTATCCAAATACTGGTCAGTCGTCGGATTGAATTAATGGAAGGACATGATAAGCAAGGGCTGATATCTGAGATGTCAATCACCCGAATATCCATTAGCCGTCGGATCACCTTAAGTGGAAGGACAGGATAAGAAAGTGCTAAAATATGAGATCTCAATCACCTGAATATCCGTCAGTCATCGGATCACCTTAAAGTGGAAGGATAGGATAAGCGGGACAAAAAGGGTTGACAATTTGAAAACCCAAAAACTCGACAATCGTTGGATCATTCTAAGTGGAAGGACAAGATAATATAGAAAAGAATCATCGTAGATAGATCGATCCATCGATCTAAAAACACGATTGAGGAACAACATTTAGTTCGGGTCTAAAGTTGTGAGGAGGTTACGCTCCTGATAAATATCACTTCAAGAATTTTCAGTTTGAGATTTGAAAGGCCTGAAGCCCAGAGAGATGAAAATCCAAAATGAATAAGGACCATTGGATCTGGAGAACATACAATGATTGTTAGATCAGGGAGATCTACATTAGCAGACCACATCAACAAGGACATATGGAAGACCACGTCAGCAAGGACATGAGGGAGATCTATGTCATCAGACTACGTCAGCAAGGATATGTGGCAAACCACATTGACAGACCATGCCAATAGACCACGTAGGAAAGGACACATGGGAGTTCTACGTCAACAAGTACATGTGGCAGACCATGTTACCAAATCACATCAACAAGTACATATGGCATAATCAGATGATGACAAGTGTCCAGAGGAAATTGGTTTGTTCCATGTCAACAAGTGACGTAAGAAATCTACGTCACTCTAAGAGATTTACTTCAGGAGTTTCACCACCAACAAATGTCAAAATCCCCAAAGTCTCTCTCAGTCATCGATATAAGATACATTTCAAGAGTTAGGACAACCGTTAGATCCAGGAGAATAACATGTGCCACATGAGGAGATCCATGCCAGCAAGACTATGTCAGCAAGGACACATGGCGCAATCAGACAATGATAAGTGTCAAGGTGAATCAACATTTTAGGTACATGCAAATCACGAATCTGAGTAACACGGGACAACTACCTATCTTTTGACACGTCATCAAGTGACGTAAGAAATTTATGTCACTACGAGAGTTTTACTTTGGGAGTTTTATCACCAGTGCTTTCCCGAAGTCCTGAAGTCTTGAATGTCGAAGTCTCAAAGTTGACACAAGACGTCTAATCTAAAGATCACTTCGGGAGAATTCTTGACCGTCGATCTACTATAGTGGAAGGATGGTGTAAGTGGAATTATTAACTAACAGAAATATGTCTCAACCACTTATGACTTACTCAACACTTGATTACTTCGGAGGAAAATAAGGCAGTGTTTAGTCGAAACCTTCGAAGTCTCGAATGTCGAAGTCTCGAAGTGGACATGGGTCATACGATCTGAAGAACACTTTGGGTGTACACTCAAACACTGATCATATAGCAATGTAAGTATCCAATATGATCATTGATCTAGTTCCATGATATAAATGAGAACTGTCTGATCTATTCGTCAAATTCTGCTTCAAGAGATTTGAAAGGGCGAAGTCACGAAGTCCCGACAATTGTCAATCCCATCAGGAGATTGAATCATGACCATTGAATTGATAAGTGCTCGTCTCACCTAACGTATTAATAATGTCATTGTTCATATGGTAAAGATATTTAAAAGGCAGAATGTAATGCGTCGCTTAAATTGATAAGCCGATGGTTCTACACCAATGATCATATGAACATAGTTTGAAGAAAGCATCGATTTCTGTAATCATAGAGATGAAGGAAATCGATCCATACCTGTGATCAATTTATGAGAGTAAAGGGGATGGCAGGTGTAAATTTGAAGACCCCAAATGATGATCTCTGGTGGTCCCAAAAGTTGTTGTAAATGGACAAGTTAGTTATAACTTGTTGCACAAGTCAGACCAATAACTTAAACAAGTTTTGACCATAAGAAACTATAAATACAACCATGATTGGTTAACTGGAAAGGGTTCCTGCGCAAGAAGACGGGCTTCTGAAATGATAGGCTCCCTGAGAAAGAGCATCCTGCGGAGAAAAATGAAGGGGATGCAGACCCGAGGTCCGTGCGAATATCAGAGAGAAGAAGAAGTGAAGAAGGCATGGATATCAGAGGAAATATAAAGTTAAGAAGGCACGGATTTCAAACAAAATATGATGTGTGATGATGATCGTTTATGGTACACCTCTGATCATGAAATAGAGTTGATTCAATAATGGATCACTGCTACTAGAGTTGAATTACTATATGAACTCTAGTTGGATAAACTACGTTCTATCAGCAAGTTGGGTCTTGTGGCAAGCTCGGTCTTGCTTGAGAGTTGGTAATCTCCTAGGAGTTGGTGATCCTTAATTCAGTTGGTGCTGAAACAAAATACTTGGTGTTGGGAAAATCCTTATTAATATATTCATATATATACATATACATTATACAAAAGCTTATACAAACATTTGTTATCTCTTGTCCATTTTGATTATGATTTAATTGTTCTTAATCTCTTAAATTATGTTTAACTCCTAACTTGTAAGAAGAAAAGTAAGAAAAGTCCACACACTAATTTACCCCTCCCCCCCTCCCTCTTAGTGTGGGTGGTGTGTTCAACAATTGGTATTATAGAGGGTTCCTTCAGCGCAGTTTAAACACTGGAAGGTAGATTCTGAAGAAATGGGTGGATAGATGGCTCTCTCCGCAATTGAAGATTCCTTATTTGATGGAACAAATTATTCCTCATGGACAGAAAATATGAAACAATATTTGAATTCAAAAGGATCAGAAGTTTGGAATTCAGTAGTAAGCAATCCTTGGGATTTAACTACATCAAAGAATCTATCCAAGATTACAGTTCAAACAAGAGAAAGGAAGAACAATGAACTGGCGCTGATGATTCTTCTCAATGGATTATCAAATACCATCAAGGAAATCCTAGGACTATGCACATCCGCCAAGGACTTATGGTTGAAGTTAGAAGAGATGTATAAAATCAAAAGACAAGACACAAAAGACATTCCTATCAAGGATGAAGAGGAATACTCAGCCATCAATAAAGGTAAAGACTCTCCACAATATTTCGATTGCAATAATGTTGATATTGAATCCTCCCCTGCAAGTAAAGAAGAAGACTTAGATACAATAAAAGAATGTTTTGTTAGCATTTATCAAATGGAAGAAGTAGAAGAAGAGCTATAAAAGGCCAAACAAAAGGTTGATTGGAGTCTCTCTGAATACCGCTATGACCATAATGATTCAGACTATATCTATCTTTGTGACTACACTAAAGAATTTCTTGAAAAGAGTCCAAAGCATATCTTGGAAATAAAGGAAATGCTCAAGGACAATGAAAAGATAATATATTAGTAGGATAATCAGTTAGCAGAAAAGGAAGAGGAGATCGAGAAGCTGAAGAAAGAAATTAATCAAGTAAAAGAAAATAAGAAGGAAGATGATGAGCTTAGCAATCAAAAGCATATCCTGGAAATAAAAGAAAAGCTCAAAGACAATGAAGAAATCATAACTGAACAAATGATTCAGTTAGAAAACAAGGAAGAAGAGATCAAAATATTGAAAAAATAAGTTACTAATCTAACAAAAGAAAAGGAAGAGGAGATCAAGAGACTGAAAAATGAAATCAGTCAAGCAAAAGAAGAAAAGAAGGAAGATGATGAACCAAGAAAAAAACCTTGCAGAACTAAAATAACTAAGGGAAAGCCATGTCAACCTTAAAATCCAACTTGAATAATCCAAAAGGAGAGAGGAGGTAGTGAGGAACCAGTTGAACAAAAAGGAAGAATCCTATCATAAGCTGAAAGCAGAAGTTGTGAATCTTAGAAAGAAGGGTGAGATGTCAAACACACAAATCAAGTTCTTGTACAACTCCATGACCCTGGATGAGATCTTGGATAGTGAGAGATCACCTAATGACAAATATGGTCTTGGATACAACAAGGAACAAATCAATACTCTTACGAAACATAATGCAAGTCTTTCATTTGTAAAGTGTGAAGACAGGTCTAATGCATGTCCTTCATTTGTAAAAGGTGAAAACATGTCTGACACAAGTCCTTCGTTTTTAAAGGATGAAGACGGGTCTGACACCGCTCCTTCATTTGTAAAAATTGAGGGCATGTATGACTCAACTTCTTCATGTTCAAGAAGTAAAAGAAACATTACAAAATTTAGAAGATCAGATCAAGGAAGACATCCAAAAGCTACTCATACACCTCAAATCAAGTTTAGAAGAGAGACACATTCATGTATGAATCAAAGAAGGTACGAGAATGTTTTTAACGGTTATTGTTTTTCTTGTAATGAATATGGACATAAAGCCTTTTATTGTAGGCATCATGGAAGAAAGCAATTTGGTAGGTTCAACAATAGTATAATATGTTGGAACTGCAATCATGTTGGACATATCTCTACACATTGTTACACTATGAAATTCTACAGTTGTGGTGGATATGGACACAAATCCCATAACTGTTGGAACTCAAGAAAACAGTCAATGAAAAATGCTTCATACAATACGACAAAAAGAGTAAATTAAACATGGAAGAAAAATGAAGTTGCAATAATAGAAGATCAGATAACAAAGTTCAATAAATCACGACACTCACAGATGTGGATAGAAAATACTGAACAAGTGAATAGGAGTGAAGTTAATTTCTATAAAAATAATTGTAGTCATGTGACAAGCATAGTACAAACTTTCTCAAACAAATTTAGAGAAATGTAGAGTAAATAAGCATCTTGAATAAAGATGGATACATATGGTTAAATATCTATGAGAATCAATGGGTAGATCCAAGGGTTGTTTGAATAATATGAGCTACAATTACGCAGTGTTCCAGTAGGACAACGACATCCGCAGAAGAAACATTCTGATGAAAAAAATGATGTACATGACATCTTGTAGAGATAACAAGAGGAGAGACCTTGTTAGAAAGAGCTACCCTTTTAGAAACAAAAGGGGAGAACAGTCATAAGAAGAGAGAGAAAAGTGTCATGGGAAGTCATTCAATCATGACAAGAAAAGGATGATTGTAGGAAGAGTTACCCAAGTTTATATTATGGTTAGTAACATACATAGCTTTACCACAGGAGGAGAAACCCCTTTCCATTGATGTCAAAGTGGGAGAGAAACTTCATAAGAGGAAAGCATCATCATGGGGGGATTTTTTTATATGAAGTTAGTGGGTTTCCCTCAATGACAAAGGGGGATATTGTTGGACACATTGTCATTGATGTCAACAGTCAATGTGATGATTTGTTGTTATGATGAATTATTATTGTGATTTACCAGATGAGATTGTCATTGATGTCAACAATATATTAGTTAGCAGAAAATGTCAAAAGTATGCATAGATCGAAGGCGCAAGCTCAGGAGGAGGAGCGAACAATATGTAGAGAGAGATCAAATCTCGAAATCAAAAGCATAAGCTTGGGAGGAGGAGTGAACAGTATGAAGAGAGAGATCAAAGATTAGAATCAAAAGTGTAAGATCAGGAGGAGAAAAAAATGATATGCAGAGATCAAAGCTCAGAAGGAAAAGCGTAATCTCAAGGTGAGAAGCCTCAATAGTTGCTTGATCAAGAATTTGACCGTGTTGATCGTCTCATATTACGGACGTCAGTCATATGATTGATTGTGGGCTTGAGGACCGTTGGAGGATCGTGACTGTCTGATCTGCAATCCAAATCAACGATAGGGATGATATGCATATATCAAAGGCGCAAGCTCAGGAGGATTGGATAAGCAAGACAAAAAGGGTTGAGGATTTGAAAACCGGAAAACCCGACAATTGTTGGATCATTTGAAGTGGAAGGATAGGATAAACTAGAAAATAAACATTGTAGATAGATCGAGACATCTATCTAAAAACACAATTGACGAACAACATTTAGTTCCGGTCTAAATTTGTGAGGACGTTATGCTATGAAAAAATATCACTTCAATATTTTTCAGTTTGAGATTTGAAAGACCTGAAGCCCAAAGAGCCATAAATATGAAATGAATAAGGACCATCAGATGTGGATAAGATACGATAGTTGTTAGATCAGGGATATCTACTTTAGTAGACCACATCAACAGGAAAATATGGCATACCATGTCATCATACCATGTCAGCAAGGATGTGAGGGAGATCTATGTCAGCAGACCACATCAGCAAGGACATGTGGTAGACCATGTTGGAAGACCACACCATCAGACCACGTCGGCAAGGACATGTGGGATATCTACATCATCATACAATGTCAACAAGGACATGTGCTAGACCAGGTTAGCAGACCACGTCATCAAGTACACATGGCACAATTAGATGATGACAAGTGTCAAGAGGAAATTGGCTCGTGCCATGTCAACAAGTGACGTAAGCAAGTTACATCACTCTAGGAGATTTACTTCAGGAGTTTCACCAGCAACAAATGTCAAAATTTGCAATGTCCCAAAGGATGAAGGTTAGAAGTCTCTGTCAGCCATCGATCTAAGATAAATTTCGAGAGTTAGGACAAATGTTGTATCCAGGAAAAGAACATGTGCTACATGAGGGTTTCCCTCAATGACAAAGGGGGAGATTGTTGGACACATTGTCATTGATGTCAACAGTCGATGTGATGATTTGTTGTTATGATGAATTATTATTTTGATTTACCAGATGAGATTGTAATTGATGTCAACAATATATTAGTTAGCAGAAAATGTCAAAAGTATGCATAGATCGAAGAAGAAAGCTCAGGAGGAGGAGCGAACAATATGTAGAGAGAGATCAAAGCTCGAAATCAAAACCGTAAGCTCGGTAGGAGGAGTGAACAGTATGTAGAGATAGATCAAAGATTAGAATCAAAAGTGTAAGATCAGGAGGAGGAAAAAACGATATGCAGAGATCAAAGCTCAGAAGGAAAAGCGTAAGCTCAAGGTGAGAAGCCTCAACAGTTGTTTGATCAAGAAATTGACCGTGTTGATCGTCTCATATTACGGACGTCGGTCATATGATTGACCGTGGGCTTGAGGACCATTGGAGGATCGTGACCATCTGATCTACAAGCCAAATCAACGATAGGGATGAATTGCGGAGAGTGAAAGAAGAATTAAAAAAATCACTAGTTCTAATCCCGCAATCTATCTAGATCATTAGATCTAATAGACCCAAATATCGATGACTGTGGTTGATATAAAAAATGATCAGATTAAGTCAAATTAATTTGTGACCGTCGGATGCGCAAACTCTAGATCAACGACAGGGATAGATTGTGGAGATCGAAAGGAGGATTAAATATCATGATATTTCCAATCCCACAATTAGTCAGGATCGCCAGATCTTATAGCTTCAAATATCGATGATTTTGGTAGACTCACCAACATCGCACAAATTCAAATTGCAGAGTTTTGGTGATAAGTTAAATCACTCACAAGTTGTGGTTCCATAATCATCCTTGATCGTTGATATTCTTCAAGTGTCTTCATAGTCATTGGATCACTTCTTAGTGGAAGGACAAGATAAGCTGAAAATATATAAGAATTCGATTATCTGAATACTCGTTAGTCGTCCGATTGAATTAATCGAAGGACAAGATAAGCAAGGGTTGAGATATCAGATCTCAATCACTCGAATATCCTCCAGTTGTTGGATCACCTTAAGTTGAAGGACAGGATAAGCAAGGGATGAGATCTGAGATCTCAATCACCCGAATATTTGTCAGTCATCAGATCACCTTAAAGTGGAAGGATAGGATAAGCGAGACAAAAAGGGTTGAGGATTTGAATACTGGAAAACCCGACAATTGTTGGATCATTTGAAGTGGAAGGATAGAATAAACTAGAAAAGAAACATCCTAGATAGATCGAGACATATATCTAAAAACACAATTGACGAACAACATTTAGTTCGGGTCTAAAGTTGCGAGGAGGTTACGCTATGAAAAAATATCACTTCAATATTTTTCAGTTTGAGATTTGAAAGACCCGAAGCCCAAAGAGCCATAAATCTGAAATGAATAAGGACCATAAAATGTGGAGAACATACGATAGTTGTTAGATCAGGGATATCTACTTTAGTAGACCACATCAACAGGAAAATATGGCATATCATGTCAGCATACCATGTCAGCAAAAACGTGAGGGAGATTTATGTCAGCAGACCACATTAGCAAGGACATGTAGTAGACCACGTTGGCAGACCACACCATTAGACCACATCGGCAAGGACGTGTGGGATATCTACATCATCATACCATGTCAGCAAGGACATGTGCTAGACCAGGTTAGCAGACCACATCATCAAGTACACATGGCACAATTAGATGATGACAAGTGTCAAGAGAAAATTGGCTCGTGCCATGTCAACAAGTGACATAAGCAAGTTACATCACTTTAGGATATTTACTTTAGGAGTTTCACCAGCAGTAAATGTCAAAATTTGCAATGTCCGAAAGGATGAAGGTTCGAAGTCTCTGTCAACCATCGATCTAAGATAAATTTTGAGAGTTAGGAAAAATGTTATATCTAGGAAAAGAACATGTGCTACATGAGGAGATCCATGTTAGCAACACTATGGCAGCAAGGACACATGGCACAATCAGACAATGACTAGTGTTAAGTTAAATTGACATTTCAGGTACATGAAAATCATGAATCTGAATGACACATAGAAGCTACTCAGCTCGTGACACACCATCCAGTGACATAAGAAATTTACGTCACAACGAGATTTTTTCTTCAAGATTTTTACCACCAGCACTTGCCCAAAGTCCCAAA
Organism: Picea glauca; assembly: GCA_000966675.3. Classification (NCBI taxonomy): domain Eukaryota; kingdom Viridiplantae; phylum Streptophyta; class Pinopsida; order Pinales; family Pinaceae; genus Picea; species Picea glauca. The sequence continues at coordinate 1,114,264 of JZKD02S1673620.1, forward strand.
GTCCTGAATGTTGAAGTCCCGAAGTGGACACAAGACATCTAATCTGAAGATCACTTCGGGAGAATTCTCGACTTTCGATCTACTACAGTGGAAGGATAGTGTAAGTGGAAGTATTAACCAAAATCAAGTGGTCTCAAAAAATTATGACTTACTCAGCAGGTGATTACTCCGGAGGAAAATGGAGCAGTGTTTATTCGAAACCTTCGAAGTCCGGAATGCCAAAGTCCCGAAGTGGACATGGGTCATCCGATCTGAAGAACACTTCAGGTGTACACTCAAACATTGATCATATATAAATGTAAGGATCCAATATGACCATTTATACGGTTCCGTGATATAAATGAGAACCATCCAATTTGTCCCGACAATCGTCCATCTCATCAAGGGATTGAATCGTGACCATTGAATTGATAAGCGCTCAAGCACTCGTCTTTCCTAATGTCTGAATAACTCCATTGGTCATATGGTAAAGAGATTTAAAAGTCATAATGTAATGCGTTGCTTAAATTGATAAGCCTATGGTTCTACACCAATGATCATATGAACATCGTCTGAAGGAAGCGTCGATTTTTGTAATCACAGAGATGAAGGAAATCGATCCATACCCGTGATCAATTTATGAAAGTAAAGGTGATGCAAGGTGTAAAGTTGAAGACCCAAAATGATGATCTCTGGTGGTCCCAAAAGTTGTTGTAAATGGACAAGTTAGTTATATCTTATTGCACAAGTTGAACCAATAATTTAAACAAGTTTTGAGCATAAGAAACTATAAATACAAGCATGATTTGTTAACTGGAAAGGGTGATTTCACAAGAAGAAGAGCTTGTGAAAAGATAGGCTCACTGAGAAAGAGGGGTCTGCGGAGAAAAATGAAGGGGATGCAGACCTGAGGTCCGTGCAAATATTAGAGGGAATAAGAAGTGAATAAGGCAGAGATATNAGATAAGCTGAAAATATATAAGAATTCGATTATCTGAATACTCGTTATTCATCCGATTGAATTAATCGAAGGACAAGATAAGCAAGGGTTGAGATATCAGATCTCAATCACCCGAATATCCTCCAGTTGTTGGATCACCTTAAGTTGAAGGACAGGATAAGCAAGGGATGAGATCTGAGATCTCAATCACCCGAATATTTGTCAGTCATCGGATCACCTTAAAGTGGAAGGATAGGATAAGCGAGACAAAAAGGGTTGAGGATTTGAATACCGGAAAACCCGACAATTGTTGGATCATTTGAAGTGGAAGGATAGAATAAACTAGAAAAGAAACATCCTAGATAGATCGAGACATATATCTAAAAACACAATCGACGAACAACATTTAGTTTGGGTCTAAAGTTGCGAGGAGTTTACGCTATGAAAAAATATCACTTCAATATTTTTCAGTTTGAGATTTGAAAGACCCGAAGCCCAAAGAGCCATAAATCTGAAATGAATAAGGACCATCAAATGTGGAGAACATACGATAGTTTTTAGATCAGGGATATCTACTTTATTAGACCACATCAACAGGAAAATATGGCATATCATGTCAGCATACCATGTCAGCAAAAACGTGAGGGAGATTTATGTCAGCATACCACATTAGCAAGGACATGTGGTAGACCACGTTGGTAGACCACACCATTATACCACATCGGCAAGGATGTGTGGGATATCTACATCATCATACCATGTCAGCAAGGACATGTGCTAGACTAGGTTAGCAGACCACATCATCAAGTACACATGGCACAATTAGATGATGACAAGTGTCAAGAGGAAATTGGCTCGTGCCATGTCAACAAGTGACATAAGCAAGTTACATCACTTTAGGATATTTACTTTAGGAGTTTCACCAGCAGCAAATGTCAAAATTTGCAATGTCCGAAAGGATGAAGGTTCAAAGTCTCTGTCAACCATCGATCTAAGATAAATTTTGAGAGTTAGGAAAAATGTTATATCCAGGAAAAGAACATGTGCTACATGAGGAGATCCATGTTAGCAACACTATGTCAGCAAGGACACATGGCACAATCAGACAATGACTAGTGTTAAGTTAAATTGACATTTCAGGTACATGAAAATCATGAATCTGAATGACACATATAAGCTACTCAGCTCGTGACACACCATCCAGTGACATAAGAAATTTACGTCACAACGAGATTTTTTCTTCAAGAGTTTTACCACCAGCACTTGCCCAAAGTTCCAAAGTCCTGAATGTTGAAGTCCCGAAGTGGAAACAAGACATACGATCTGAAGATCACTTCGGGAGAATTATCGACTGTCGATCTACTACAGTGGAAGGATAGTGTAAGTGGAAGTATTAACCAAAATCAAGTGGTCTCAAAAAATTATGACTTACTCAGTAGGTGATTACTCCGGAGGAAAATGGAGCAGTGTTTATTCGAAACCTTCGAAGTCCGGAATGCCAAAGTCCCGAAGTGGACATGGGTCGTCCGATCTGAAGAACACTTCAGGTGTACACTCAACCATTGATCATATATAAATGTAAGGATCCAATATGACCATTTATACGGTTCCGTGATATAAATGAGAACCATCCAATTTGTCCCGACAATCGTCCATCTCATCAAGGGATTGAATCGTGACCATTGAATTGATAAGCGCTCAAGCACTCGTCTTTCCTAATGTCTGAATAACTCCATTGGTCATATGGTAAAGAGATTTAAAAGTCATAATGTAATGCGTTGCTTAAATTGATAAGCCTATGGTTCTACACCAATGATCATATGAACATCGTCTGAAGGAAGCGTCGATTTTTGTAATCACAGAGATGAAGGAAATCGATCCATACCCGTGATCAATTTATGAAAGTAAAGGTGATGCAAGGTGTAAAGTTGAAGACCCAAAATGATGATCTCTGGTGGTCCCAAAAGTTGTTGTAAATGGACAAGTTAGTTATATCTTATTGCACAAGTTGAACCAATAATTTAAACAAGTTTTGAGCATAAGAAACTATAAATACAAGCATGATTTGTTAACTGGAAAGGGTGATTTCACAAGAAGAAGAGCTTGTGAAAAGATAGGCTCACTGAGAAAGAGGGGTCTGCGGAGAAAAATGAAGGGGATGCAGACCTGAGGTCCGTGCAAATATTAGAGGGAATAAGAAGTGAATAAGGCAGAGATATCAGAGGAAAGATAAAGTGAAGAAGGCATGAATTTCAGACAGAAAATGAAGTGCAGTGATGAGCGTTTATGGTATACCTTTGATAATGAAATAGAGTTGATTCAATAATGGATCACTTCTACTAGAGTTGAATTACTATATGAACTCTAGTTGGATATATTGTGTTCTATCAACAAGTTGGGTCTTGTGGCAGGTTGGGTATTTCTTGAGAGTTGGTGCTCTGTTGAGAGTTGCTGCTCTCCTAGGAGTTAGTGATGAAACAAAATATTTAGTGTTGGGAAAATTCTTATTACTATATTCACATATATACATATACATTATACAAAATCTTATGAAAACATCGGGTATCTCTTTTCCATTGTGATTATGATTTAATTATTCTTAATCTGTTCAATTATGTTTTAACTGCTAACTTGTAAGAATTAAAGTTAGAAAATTCCACACACTAATTCAACCCCCCCCCCTCTTAGTGTGGGCGGTGTGTTCAACATTGAGTAGTGGATATAAACAGATAAGAATGAGGGAATGGGATGAGTGGAAAACAACAGTCAAGACAATTGAAGGGTTGTGTGAATGGCTCTTCATGAAATTTGGGTTAACGAATGTTCGAAGTACATTTATGAGATTGATGAATGAAGTGTTCAAGAAATTCATTGGCAAGTTTGTGATTGTGTATCTTGATGACACATTGATCTTCAACAAGACTAAAGAAGAACATATGAGACATTTGACTCTAGTGATGAGGAGGTTGCAGCAAGAGAAAATACTAATAAATTTGAAGAAATCATATTTCATGCAGACAAAACTCATTTATTTGGATTTTGCGATTTCATCCAATGAACTGAGGATGGATCCTGATAAGGTAAAAGAAATTAAAGAATGGCCATCACCGAGAAACATCTTCGAGGTGATAAGCTTCCATGATTTAGTAAGTTTCTATAGGAAGTTTATCAAAAATTTCAGTGGGGTATGTGCACCAATTTTAGAAACAGTCAAGAAGAGACATAAGTCTTTTAATTAGACAAAAGAAGCAGAAAGGAGCTTCAAATTATTAAAGGAGAAGATAATTGGACAACCAATTCTAGTTTTTCCAGACTTTAGTAAGACATTTCAAGTAAGTTGTGATGAAAGTGGAGTTGCAATTGGGTTTTTCTTAAGTCAAGATAACCGACATGTTTCTTATTTTAGTGAGAAGCTGAATGATACAAAGAAAAAGTACTCCACATATGACAAAGTGTTTGTTTTATACAGTGATAACCAAGCCTTACAATTCATAACTAGAAAAGAAAATTGGAATCAAAGACATGCCAAATGGATTGAATTTATGCATAATTTTACTTTTGTAATTAAACATATCTCTGGAAATGGTAACAAGGTTGTTGATGCATTAAGCAGGAGATGCGTGATTCTGCAAGAGTTTTAGGTGAAGACCTTGGGGTTTGAACACCTTAAGGAAATGTACAGTAATGATTCAGATTTCAAGGAAGTGTATGAGGCATGTATGAATTCTATCTTGAGAGACAGAAGCCAGTGGGAAGAATACTTGATTCGGGATGGATTGTTGTTTAAAGGTAATCAACTATTTATCTCAAAGTGTTCTGTGAGGGACAATCTCTTAAAAGAGAAGCATAGTGGAGGATTGGTTGGACATTTTGGCCATGAAAAAACATTTGCAAAGTTGAAATGTTTGTATTATTGGCCAGGTACGAGAACATGAGTAAAAAGGTTCGTTAACAGGTGCAACATTTGATAACATGCTAAAGGAAACAAACAAAACATGAGATTGTATCAACCATTTCCAATACCAGAGAGGTATTGGGATGAAATAAGCATGGATTTTGTACTAGGATTAGCAAGAACCAAAAGAGGTTGTGATTCCATATTTGTCATAGTGGACAGATTTTCAATAATGGCACACTTTATCCCATGCCATAAGACAAATGATGCAACACACATTGCGAATTTGTTTTTTAAATAAGTTGTTAGACTTCATGGACCGCCAAAGAGCATTGTATCAGACAGAGAAACCAAGTTTGTTAGACTTCATGGACTGTGAAAGAGTATTGTATCAGACAGAGAAACCAAGTTTGTTAGACTTCATGGACTGCCAAAGAGCATTGTATCAAACAAAGAAACCAAGTTTGTTGGGAATTTTTGGAGAAAATTGTGGAAGAAGTTGGGGACAAATTTTTCCTTCAACTCAACTTATCATCCTTAGACATATGGATAGACTAAGGTAATGAATATGAGTTTGGGAAATTTGTTGAGGAGATTGGTCATAGAAAATTGTACTCAGTGGGATAAGATTCTGCCACAAGCAGAGTTTGCTTACAATGACTCACCAAATAGAAGCACTAGAAGGAGCCCATTCCAAATTATATATGGAATGTAGCCAAGAGGAGTGTCTGAATTGAGAGACATAGAATAGAGTGATTTCAGGAGCATTGGAGCAGTGGATTTAGCTCCAGAAATGCAGAAGCTCCATAGCCAAATCAGAGAATAGTTGCAGAAATCTAGCCAAGAGTACAAGCGTAGAGTTGATAAACACAGAAGAGAGGCTCAATTTGAAGTGGGACACTTAGTTTTAGCACATATCCAAAAGGAAAGGTTCCCAAAAGGAACATACAACAAACTGAAGATGAAAAATATTGGGCCATGCAAAATCTTGAGAAAGTTTGAGGATAATGCTTATGAATTAGAGATGTCATATGATGTAGGCATATCATACATATTCAATGTAGTGGACATGTATCCTTATAGGGAATATGAAATAGGAGGACCCAAATATCAGCAAGAGATTTAGTGGACAAAACAACTGCCTATAGCATAAAATCCACGGATGGAGAAGATTATTGATCAAAGGACCAATAAGAAGACCAGAAGAAAGACCTACTATGAGTATCTGGTCAAATGGAAAGGACACCTCATAGAGGATTCCAGTTGGATTAGTGATGTAGATGTTCAGAAACATAGAAGGACAGTGCAGGAGTTCATGAATTTTTTTCCATAGGAGTATGATGCAGGAGCATCCATACCAAAGATGCTTGAGGAGGAAAAGTCAAGGACCAGCACAAATTTTGAAGAAATCAAAATCTGGAAGGGCATGGCAGGTTTAAAAGTTTTCATGTGGGTGTAATTAAAGTGTCATTAAAGAACAATAAGACCAAACCTCAATGCAAGATCGAAGATTATTGTAATTTTGTCAGTGTATTTATGGATAGTATAGATCTGTAGTTTTTTCCTCTTATTTGTCTATGCCTATAATTTATTACATGATGCCTTATTAGTTAATAGTCTTAATTTGATAAGATAACACTTAAATGATTGGAGGGAAAAATCTCGATGAGCTTTTCTTTTAAATAGTATGTAAACTATATGTCTGATTATTATGATAGAAAGGATATAGATATGTAGTAGAGAGTATTGAAGAAGTTGTTGAAAAACCCCTATGTACAGAGAACTCAAATTAATATAATAGAGAAGGCTTTGATATGAGTTCATGGTGTGTTATGTTCATTTTGTTCATATTATGAATGCTATGTTTGCAGTTTGCTTTCAGTCTCTGTTATTTGGTTTCTTTATGCTTATGAATGTTGAGTGAATGAATTTGTGAGGAAACAATAAGTTTCAATAGTTTCTCTTCCTAAGAAAACTGCAAGGAGTGTAGTGTTAGTCCGCAAGGAGTGCATTGATAGTTTTCAAAGTTAATCTCATAAATATTGGGAGGGATATCAGGGTTTCACCAGCATTAGGAGTGCAAGGTGTGCACAGAAGCTATGTGGAAGGAGCATAGGTCGAGCCGTTAGCTAGACTTGTTAATCTAAGGAAAGGTTGAAAAATTCTTTGTTGCAAGGAATGCATAGAGGTGGGTATATTTTTTGAGAGATAAAGAACCCTTGGAGAAGTCCTCAAGGTGTGCAAGGAACAGAACCCAGAGGGTCTCTGAGTTTGCAACGAGGATTAAGCTTAGAATATATAGTGAGTAATTTTGTCCATGAGAGTAGTTAAGTTCAGGAAAGATAGAGGTTCCAATATTGAGGCAAAAGGGAACTCAAGAGTTTGATTCACCCTCAAATTTCATAAAGGTCAAGAGGGACAATGGTCTTTTAGACTAGTGGTTGAAAAGTACTTTGGAAATTTCCCAAGGGTCGAACCTTTGAAGGACCCAAAGGGGACATAGAATTTTCAGTGTGCAAGAGTTGAAGCTCAGGAGAGTTAGCGACATAGAACTCTTCTAGAGGAGATATTTACCAAAGAATCATTGAAGGAATGGTAGAGATCCCTTAGGGGGAATATCTTGACTCATCAACAACCATATGATCAAGAGAGGAGAATTCATGATTCGAGAAAATTGCGAGGAGTAGAGAGTCAACTTTGTGAAGCACGAAAGGGTGATATGAGTCGTTGGTTGCAGGGAGACATGGACCGTCGATACGAAACAAGGATATTTCATGGCTTGGACTTCGGAATAAGAGAGGTAAGCCATATTCCAAAGATGCGAATAGAGAAGTCCTGAAGCGTTCAATACTTGGGCCCCATTTCATAGCCCGACAACACATTGCAGGGGTCCAGGGGAGAGGAGTTAGTGTCTGTTGGATTTCTAATCCACCAATTCAGGAATCAAGAGAATTGGTAGAGGCTCACATAAACTCACCCAAATTTAGTAGTCATGGGGAAACTTTAAGTAGGCTCGTGGTCACATTCGATAGTCATGTGAAGGGAACTTGCACCTAAAATCAATTCGTGCAAGCATAGGAATTGGACATATGCATATTATACCTGCAATTGGGTTCTATTAGAGGCTCGAAGGATGATTCTAGTTCATTCCTATGGAAGATCCATCAATCGGGAGGTCAAGAAGTCCCTCCTGAGGTGTGGCGATGCATCAGAAGCTACCCATCGAGCTGGAGGATAAGGTGTGACAAAACAATGGGCATAAAATCAAGGAATTCGTAGGGACTGAAGGAAAATTCGTTGGGCATTTTGATCAATGGAAAAAAATTCCAAACTTTCATATGTGTATAAGGTTACAACAAAACAAGATTGTTGTTGAAAATATATGCTATAAATTTTCACTACATCACAAACCATACTTATTTTTCAATTCATTCTTTATTTACAATTTTACAAAATATTAGAGAGATTGTTGCCATTACAAGTTTCACTAGTACATATGACCAAATTTGCGATGGTTGTTCGTTGATATTGCCACACTTATCCGTCGCAATTTCCATGAACGCTCGAGATTTTTTTTTGTCGTAATAATTTCATCGCTATATCCACGATCCAGGTGTGCGTGGAAACATCGACGAAATTAGCTAGCCACTTGTCACCACTTTCAATATTGGTTAACCTTCTGCATCGTCGCAATTATGACGCACTTTCGTCGCAATACCAACGAAGAAATGTGCCAAGTACGACAAAACTTTGTCGCAATTGGGATGAAAAGTTATGCCAAGCCAATAACTTGTGACGCAGTTACTGATTGAGCAACGAAATTTTGTCGCAACTTGTGATGAAATTTCATGGTAATATCAATGAGTGTTATTTCTCAAAACCATATTTACGATGGACTTGTTGTATATGCGATGAAACTTCGTGGAACAGTGTGACGAAAATTCGTCTCTATAGCAACGGTTATGGTAAAAAAGTAAAAAAAATTCCGACGAAAGTCCATCGATATTGCGACGATTACTTTAGGTTTTAAAAAACAAATTACATGAAATATGGTATTACCATATTACATTGTAATATGGTATGTCATATTACAATGTAATATGGTAATGCCATATTACATTGTAATATGGAATTACTTTTACATTGTAATATTGTAATATTCTAATATATTGTAATATATATATCCCCCAGAAATGATCAAGGCGTTAACCAACCAAATATTGTAAGCAGGTGTTATCATGAAGTTGGATTAGAAGTAAGGATACCAAGAATTGTAATGCATCAATATTAAATCTAATGAAAATTGAAACTTCATTTGAAATCAAAGAAAATTTCTTATGATACACAATGGTTGAACCTTTGATACAATGAAGGAGTTGGATAACATAACACTTGAAACTTTTGTTTCCTTGAGATCTTGAGAGANCTATATAGAAAACATATATACATTAATGCATAACTAGGATAGTCAAGGTCATGAACATATAAACATCGATAAAGATCCAAAAAAAGGTCATGAAATTATACATCTAATTTTTCTTGGATTTACGTTTTTTTACATTCATAAAACTGACAATTGGGATATCATCATCATCCAAGGACATTGTATTTCGTGTGCCCTATCCTTCTATTGAATGTGTGTGCTCAATTACCATACTTCTGGTACGTCGCTCAGAAGGGTTAGCTGGCATCTGTTCAAGGATGTAAACTGGAACAATGAAAATGATCATATCGATATGTTGAAGTATAATTGAAATAACTAACTCATTGTTTTGATTAACATTACAATATTTCTCTTTACCTGACTCTGTAGCTGGGATAGTTGGTGCATTAATTTTTTGTCCACTTGGTTTCTCTTGCATTTCACCCTCCTGAGCTACATGCTCTTCAATTTTGAGAAGATAATATTCAAGTATAAAGTCAGGAAATAAATATCTAGAGTCACAGTAAATATTTCTATTTCTGAACCATAAATACCGAAATGGGTTCTCTACTCTACACTATCATTGGACATGTGGACCCTTGTATGACACGGTGTTTGCTGAATACCGCTTGATTCACTACTGCGGTAGCACTGTTTCTTGAAAACAAACATAAATACTTAGTTAAGGGTGATATAATAAAATATGAAAATACTTTACAAGCATGCTACTGCGGTTTCCTTATTCATTTGATTTACCTGTGTGGCTAGGGAGATAGGAGTCTGGCCCAAGATTTTTCTATATTCAATGACACTTTTAAAACCATGCTTGTAACCAAGCTTCGAGTCTTCCTCGGTGGCAGCAGTGTCAAACATATTTAACTGCAATGCATAACACCATTAAAAATACCAATAACAAAAGCATATATTTGTTCGCTACTATTAAATAAATATTAACCATAGTTAATCATTTAAATATTACAATTCGCGCTTTGAGTTTCCCATAGCCACCCTGGCCTAATTTGTGTTGGTCGTGTTTTTCCACTCTGGCCTTTGTTGCTTTGGATGTGTCTTGTAGCCTACATATGGAATTTTTGAAAAAAAATCGATATCAGAATTGTTACTTAAAATAGGAAAGAAAAACATAAATGCTCATATTTTACTGATAATATGACATTTTTTGTACCTTGCTTGACCAGCTCATGGTTGTCATCCTTGTATTCTAAACAAGTTTTCCTTTGCATCCTCTATTAGCGCCTTCCACTCTTTCTCGAAAACCATGGGAGGGTGCTCGTGCTTTAGGTCTATTTGTAATTTATCCCTATACTAGGCCCTAGTGTATTTTAAATTCTCTGTGGCTAACTTTGAAACCACTTTCTTGTTGAAAGTGTTGTTGAACAAGTTCACCCTGTGATCTATTAAATCATCTTTATTTTTTCTATCTTGTCCATTCCACCGTGTGCGAATGGTGAGGCCAAACAACTCTAATGATTTGTCATGTAAGTTTCTATAGAAAACATTGTTTCCTGCAGTAACGTGTTATCCATTAATCAATTAATAATCTCAACAAATGTCCATTTCAATTTCATTAAAAAAATCAATCAATTAATGGGACAATTACCTGCAATCTTCTGAATCCTTATCGGAACACATGCGTCATCCACCAGAAAGGTGACATCTAGTGATCTGGTGCTTTTAATTCATTCTGCTCCATGAAAAATAGTATCCTGTGCACCTACACTATGTTNCTATATAGAAAACATATATACATTAATGCATAACTAGGATAGTCAAGGTCATGAACATATAAACATCGATAAAGATCCAAAAAAAGGTCATGAAATTATACATCTAATTTTTCTTGGATTTACGTTTTTTTACATTCATAAAACTGACAATTGGGATATCATCATCATCCAAGGACATTGTATTTCGTGTGCCCTATCCTTCTATTGAATGTGTGTGCTCAATTACCATACTTCTGGTACGTCGCTCAGAAGGGTTAGCTGGCATCTGTTCAAGGATGTAAACTGGAACAATGAAAATGATCATATCGATATGTTGAAGTATAATTGAAATAACTAACTCATTGTTTTGATTAACATTACAATATTTCTCTTTACCTGACTCTGTAGCTGGGATAGTTGGTGCATTAATTTTTTGTCCACTTGGTTTCTCTTGCATTTCACCCTCCTGAGCTACATGCTCTTCAATTTTGAGAAGATAATATTCAAGTATAAAGTCAGGAAATAAATATCTAGAGTCACAGTAAATATTTCTATTTCTGAACCATAAATACCGAAATGGGTTCTCTACTCTACACTATCATTGGACATGTGGACCCTTGTATGACACGGTGTTTGCTGAATACCGCTTGATTCACTACTGCGGTAGCACTGTTTCTTGAAAACAAACATAAATACTTAGTTAAGGGTGATATAATAAAATATGAAAATACTTTACAAGCATGCTACTGCAGTTTCCTTATTCATTTGATTTACCTGTGTGGCTGGGGAGATAGGAGTCTGGCCCAAGATTTTTCTATATTCAATGACACTTTTAAAACCATGCTTGTAACCAAGCTTTGGGTCTTCCTCGGTGGCAGCAGTGTCAAACATATTTAACTGCAATGCATAACACCATTAAAAATACCAATAACAAAAGCATATATTTGTTTGCTACTATTAAATAAATATTAACCATAGTTAATCATTTAAATATTACAATTCGCGCTTTGAGTTTCCCATAGCCACCCTGGCCTAATTTGTGTTGGCCGTGTTTTTCCACTCTGGCCTTTGTTGCTTTGGATGTGTCTTGTAGCCTACATATGGAATTTTTGAAAAAAAATAGATATCAGAATTGTTACTTAAAATAGGAAAGAAAAACATAAATGCTCATATTTCACTGATAATATGACATTTGTTGTACCTTGCTTGACCAGCTCATGGTTGTCATCCTTGTATTCTAAACAATTTTTCCTTTGCATCCTCTATTAGCGCCTTCCACTCTTTCTCGAAAACCATGGGAGGGTGCTCGTGCTTTAGGTCTATTTGTAATTTATCCCTATACTAGGCCCTAGTGTATTTTAAATTCTCTGTGGCTAACTTTGAAACCACTTTCTTGTTGAAAGTGTTGTTGAACAAGTTCACCCTGTGATCTATTAAATCATCTTTATTTTTTCTATCTTGGCCATTCCACCGTGTGCGAATGGTGAGGCCAAACAACTCTAATGCTTTGTCATGTAAGTTTCTATAGAAAACATTGTTTCCTACAGTAACGTGTTATCCATTAATCAATTAATAATCTCAACAAATGTCCATTTCAATTTCATTAAAAAAATCAA
>JZKD02S1673620.1:1126850-1180788 GCA_000966675.3 Picea glauca
AATAAACATTGTCAAAATTGCAAAAAAACAAAGATGAGGAAAATTCAACAAACAAGCAAAGGTTGAATATTAAACAAGCGAAGTTCAAGAGAAGAAAATGGCTTTAAATGAAAATTGGCACATATCAAAGTAGCAGAGATGGACAAATATGGAAATTATTCTGGAAAATGAAAATTCACAACTCTGTGGAATATCTAGTTGATCAAATACATGAAATTATGGCATCTAATTGTTTATTGGCTTCCAAGTTCTTTCATTTTTTTCTGTTATGGGTGTTTTAGTTTGGAAGGGAAAATATTTTATATATTCTTTGGGTTTGAAAAAATCGATATGCTATGAAGATAGTCAGTCTATACCATGGAAATAATTTAACTGTTCATCTTTTAGTATCCATAACTATGAAAAAAAATGCAGGGACAGATTCCAAATTTTAATATGCATGTAAGCTTACAAAAAAACACAATAAAATTTACTGTTCACCGAAAGAATTCGATTTGTCTCTTGGAGAAGATCCCCTGCATCAATGCACAGGTTCTGCACTGATCTTTTTCTACTCCTCATCAAGCTTGTCAATTCTTGTGACCTCACCGATACCTCCCAACCAATGCCAGGGGTACTTTTCTTCCCCCTGAGTCCCCTGAGCCACAAAGGGGCCATGAACACAATACCATAGAATGGTATCTCCCATATTGCCTCACAAGGTCAAGCCACCACTCGTTACCTGAGCTAGGTATCCCAACTCCCACAAGAGAAATCTAGTCAAGATAAAATTTTGGCAGCTTAACCTTAAGCAAACCAGACATCATCCATACTCCTCCTCCGCCATCCTTTTTATAGAGTTTCCTTAGTAATTAGTTTCCCAAACCCTCATGAGATTATTTTTATTAAATTAAATTAGGACAAACCTCCCTCATACACATGTCACCCAATCCCTTGGTTGCACCAAAAAATTAATTTATTAATTAATTAAATTTTCCTATTTCCCTCACCCACCTAAAAGTGTTCCTAAAAATGCTCCTCAGTGTCCCTTTATTCCCTTACGTTTCTTAAATCACTTACACCTTACTTAAAGCCTAGTTGAGTTCACAATGAGAAAGTTCCAAAGGCTAGATTCCTTACTAAGTTAGACATTCCCCTTTTTATTTAAGTTTCCCCTTTTCTTAAGTTTCCCTTTTTCTTTAAGTTTCTCCTTTTTCTTTTTAACTAAGTTCAGAATTAGCAAGTTTAGACAAAAACAACCATTTACCCCTGTAATAATTTAATCCTCAATTATAATTTGTTTTTCTTTAGAAAATAATGTTTGAATTTTCTTTACCCCCTTCTTGTTACATGCTTATTTAGTTTTTCTTTGATCAAAGTTCTACTTAGACCTAGGTTTTAATTTCACCAGTATGGGTGACAGTTTTTAAGGGAAGAATTAGTTATTAAACTTTACTCATGCCATCATCTATTTTTAGGTCGACCAGGTCCTAAGGAGCCACAGTTTTCTAGGTTCTAGGTTTATTTTCTTACCCGAGTTAAAACCATGATGTTCCCTTCAAGATGCACTGTGTGCTCCAAGGGTGCCACTCACTTGCATTCCTTTTTATTAGCGTGACGTGCCCTTCAATACATACTACGTGCTCCAAGGGTGCCACTTGCCTCTTGACTRAATTTTCTAGACGTCAAACCCCTGGAGTCAATACTCCGTTAGGTGATCTTGTGGGAGACTAAGGGCCTCTAAGGAATAATGAACCTGCATTATTACAYGCCCCTTAGAATCATCGTGAGATACTGTCACTATCTACCCTCATGAAATCGCAGGTCTCTCGAACTATGTAATTGTTAACCTAYAGTTCGAGCCATGATGAGAGTAATAGTAGGATGTGGTAGGGTTGCTTCCACACCTCTCCYTCAATGTCTCTGKTTGTCATGTGTGACCCATTTACTCCAAATGTGAGTCTAGTTGGAAAGATATTGTCATCCTGCATCCATCAACGAAAAATGTTAGCTATAACAATCAACATCATAATATCTAGTTATACGTCACATCTGTAATATCAAAACATTCAAACCATAACAATCCACTCCCTGACTCGATTTGGATTCCAAGGAGATCCATCAATGTCGTCATCATCCTCTAATGTCTATATTCCTTCACACTCAGGAGAACCCAATCAATAGAACCTGTCGATGTAATTATAACAAAAATAACATATCATCAGATCCACAATATCTCATAATCATAATCAAAATAGTCAATCGTATAAAGAACCAGATCACTTCCATGCAAGTGTCCTCAAAGAATAAGTCTTCTCAGTGCATGCAAGAGTGGGATGTTACATACACCCCCTCTTATTTTAAACTTCATCCCAAAGTTGCACAGTAAGTAAGTGTCAATATAAAGTGTATCACAATATCATATGTCTAGCTATCAAACAAAAATGGAAACTGTTGACACATATCATATGTGTCCTCCCAGGTCGTTGAGTGTGGACTATAGTTTTCCCACTGGACCTTGACCTGATATACTGTTCGACACCATAGTTGTCAAGTCAAATGGTCCAGGATGTGGATTGGCTCCGCCATGAGCGCACCCTCATCTGATACTTCCAAGGATCTCATTTCAATAACATGTGTAGGATCACTAACATAATGTCACACACAGATACAAGATAAACACCGTGCAATGCCTCAGGAATGAGGCACGTATAGACATTAGGCCCTTCCTATTTATGGTCGACGTGATGCGCATTGGTGAACCGTTCTATCGATCTTGCACTTTATTTGTCCCCTTTCATATCGTTTGTATTAGTTATTCCAATTCTTGGATCTCTTTTGGTCCTACCAGGACCCCATCCTCGAATTGATCCCAACTCAAAGGCATCTGACATGGTCTCCCCATAAAGAAACTCAAATAGCACCATCTCAATAGTTCTTTGACAGTTGTTGTTGTACTCAAACTTGGCTAGTGGAAAGAACTAATCCCAACATTTATGTTGGTCCAACACACACATACGCAAAAAAACTTTCCCAAATCGGTTTGTTCCTTTGGTCAACCTGTCTATCTCAAGGACATGTTGTACTAAATTTTAGTGGTGTTCCCAAGCCCTCTTGGGAAACTTGTCCAAAATCATCCTGGAAACACTGAATCCCTTATCGAATACAATTCCTTTGGTACATATGATAGTCTCAAATATTACTGATATAAAATCTTTCTATACCTGGCACTTGATGCATGGTACACACAAGGACAAAATGTGAAATCTTCATCAGAGTTCCAACTATCACGACAATCGAGTCATGCCTCCTTACCGTTAATGACAATACCAANTTGTCATGTGTGACCCATTTACTCCAAATGTGAGTCTAGTTGGAAAGATATTGTCATCCTGCATCCATCAACGAAAAATGTTAGCTATAACAATCAACATCATAATATCTAGTTATACGTCACATCTGTAATATCAAAACATTCAAACCATAACAATCCACTCCCTGACTCGATTTGGATTCCAAGGAGATCCATCAATGTCGTCATCATCCTCTAATGTCTATATTCCTTCACACTCAGGAGAACCCAATCAATAGAACCTGTCGATGTAATTATAACAAAAATAACATATCATCAGATCCACAATATCTCATAATCATAATCAAAATAGTCAATCGTATAAAGAACCAGATCACTTCCATGCAAGTGTCCTCAAAGAATAAGTCTTCTCAGTGCATGCAAGAGTGGGATGTTACATACACCCCCTCTTATTTTAAACTTCATCCCAAAGTTGCACAGTAAGTAAGTGTCAATATAAAGTGTATCACAATATCATATGTCTAGCTATCAAACAAAAATGGAAATTGTTGACACATATCATATGTGTCCTCCCAGGTCGTTGAGTGCGGACTATAGTTGTCCCACTGGACCTTGACGTGATATACTGTTCGACACCATAGTTGTCAAGTGAAATGGTCCAGGATGTGGATTGGCTCCGCCATGAGCGCACCCTCATCTGATACTTCCAAGGATCTCATTTCAATAACATGTGTAGGATCACTAACATAATGTCACACACAAATACAAGATAAACATCGTGCAATACCTCAGGAATGAGGCACGTCTAGAAATTAGGCCCTTCCTATTTATGGTCGACATGATGCGCATTGGTGAACCGTTCTATCGATCTTGCACTTTATTTGTCCCATTTCATATCGTTTGTATTAGTTATTCCAATTCTTGGATCTCTTTTGGTCCTACCAGGATCCCATCCTCGAATTGATCCCAACTCAAAGGCATCTGACATGGTCTCCCCATAAAGAAACTCAAATAGCACCATCTCAATAGTTCTTTGATAGTTGTTGTTGTACTCAAACTTGGCTAGTGGAAAGAACTAATACCAACATTTATGTTGGTCCAACACACACATACGCAACAAAACTTTCCCAAATCGGTTTGTTCCTTTGGTCAACCTGTCTATCTCAAGGACATGTTGTACTAAATTTCAGTGGTGTTCCCAAGCCCTCTTGGGAAACTTGTCCAAAATCATCCTGCAAACACTGAATCCCTTATCGAATACAATTCCTTTGGTACATATGATAGTCTCAAATATTATTGATATAAAATCTGGCTATACCTGGCACTTGATGCATGGTACACACAAGGACAAAATGTGAAATCTTCATCAGAGTTCCAACTATCACGACAATCGAGTCATGCCTCCTTACCGTTAATGACAATACCAACAATAAATTCCCTCGAAATGACTTCCATTTTCGATTTCAGAAAAACATATGGTTGTAGTAATCCTGTCATATGTCTACATTTAGCCTTCACCTGTCGACCTTCCAGACATCTCACCACACAGTTGACAATGTTTTCCCTTATCCCTTCCAGATGAACAAGGGCTTAAGGTTGTTCCTCATCTTCATGACTCCTGGATGAGACATGCACACTGCTCTGTGAGCTTCGCATAAGATCAAACTTATCAATTATTAGTTGATATTTAAGTAAACTCAGTTATCATATCTCAAATATCCATTGTTGTCCACAGTATATCCCTCAATTTTGGTACCAATAAGGTGTCCTACTCGAAAAGTTATTTACCCTTTTATACCCATCAGTGTTGCATTGTAGTTAGAATCTCTTCACGTAGATTCGTTTGAAGAGGTATCAATAAATATATGTGTGGTATCTGACTCAACAAATATGCCACTCTGTTCATTGTTCCTTTTAAGTAAGAAATATCGTAATCATTCCCGATAAGTAGTTTTGACCAATGCCCCTACCGTACGTTCAAGTAATTTTGTGTAAAAAGATGTTGTAAACCACTGTGGTCCATTTTTAGTTAAAATTCTGCCCAATCAGGTAGTGTTTCCACACTCTCAGGACATATACGATGGATAACAACTCCAAATAGTGTGTCATGTAGTCCTCCTCATGATTCCTTAACTTCCTCGAGATGTAAGCGATCACTCAATCGTCTTGCATCAAGATTCCTCCTAGGATTTCCTTGGATGTGTCAGTGCATACCAAGAAGTCCTTTCCCATGCCAGAGAATTTTAGTATTAGTGTTGTTGTCAACAACTCCTTGAGCCTTCAAAAGGATTCCACGCATTTTCCGGTCCACACAAAGTTCTTATTCTTCTTCTGCAATTTCGTAATCAGAATTTCTTTATTCGATGAACCCTCGACAAATCGTCGATAATATCTCGCTAACCCATGAAGCTATGCACTTCTTGAACATTCATTGGTGCAGGCCAATCCCCAATAGGCTCTACCTTTGTTGGATACACAATGATGCCTTCATCGAAGATAACATGCCCTAAGCATTGAATCCTTGATAGCTTTGCGATCTCTTCCCGTAATTTGTTCTTTCACAACAATGTATTACCAAGCGTAAAATTTTGTCTCCATCTTCCGTCATCCAAGAAAATATCAAAATGTCGTCAAGGAATACCCAATGGTAGTCAAGAAGATTCTCCACGACCCATCCTTATTTTGTATGAAATTAACAAGAGCACTCTAAGGCGATACACTTGGACGGATAAGTCCTAGGTCCAAAAAATCCTTCAGTTTCACTTTCAACTCTTATAACTAAAGGGTTGACATTTGATAAGGATTTATTTCCATCGTTTCAGTTCTAGGTTTTAGGTCAATGATAAATTCCATCTTGGCTTTGGGTGGAACACCTGGTAATTCTTTTGGGAATCACATCCACAAAATATCATACTACCGAAAGGTTTTCTAATCCTTCTGCCATGCCCTTGACATTTGTCACTAAGTATGCATATAACTTACATCCTTGCGCATTCTCTCTTGTAGCTTTAAGGAAGAAATGAACCTCGAGGATACTTCCTACAATCAAACTTCTTTGTATTTCATCATCGGTCCAAATCAGCCGCCTCATCTTACCATTGAGTATCGCATCATGCAATTCCCACCATTCCATACTAATCATGACATCATAAGACCTTAAGATAATCACGTAGGTCAAACTTCATTACACTATCCCCAAGTTAAAGTGACAATTCATACCCCTTCCTCCAATCATCTAGTTGGTACCCGAATCCATATCGACGAATCTAAACTCATCCTGTCAAATTCCTTTAGCTAAAACCCTTCAACGTGGTACCATAATTAGAGCTCTTTGTAGCATTGAGGTATGCAAATACTAAAATTTTGTTTGGTGATGGCACCTGACACCTCAAGAACAATGCACTAGTTCTCAAACTGGCGGTTATTTACAACAGTCAAGAATCTGATGGGCCTTTCCCATCTTCTCCCTGGTAGTGTGACTTGTTGACTCGACCGCTCTATCCCCTTTCAACCAGAAATTCTTGCTGGTAAGGTGACTCTCCACACGTCCATCACCCACCTAAGTTCTAGTACTCTCGACCCCGAAATAGAGGTTGTTGGCCCACTAACCTAAGATCTTGGTATGTTCTGCTAACAAACCTAAACGGTGGCTGCTAGCAGTGTTGTCGCAGATGCGGTAGTCCCCTGTAGGGAGCCCTCTACTGAGGAACGTATCATCAAGGTGTCGTAAAAAAGGTTCCTATACACATATTTCATTACCAAGAAGTACAGTTTGGATGACGTCTAACGTTGTTGTGTACAAGATATTCTGAGTCCAGACGGTCCTGTAGGATTCCTACCCGGACTCCCGCAGTCAAATCTTCCTTAACTAAGAGGCCTGTTGGAATGCATCATACAACATCTGAGGCATTTAAATTCTCAACTTCACACAAAGTCTGGAGTTAAGTCCGGTCATGAACTTGTTGATCTCTCTCTTCTTCATGTTTATATGCAGGGCATATTGAAGTAGCTCCATACATTTGGTCTCATAATCAAGCAACACATGACCACCTTGTCGTAAGGCACTGAACTCATCGAACTGGCTCTCAACGAATTCCTCTCACAAATAATTCTCCTGAAACCATTCCTTGAACCATTCCCCTAACATGGATTCGGAGACCATGTTTAGCTAAGGTAGGATTTTCTTCCTCCATAGAAGAGCATTCCCCTTTGGTTGAAGACCGCCTAAGCGGACCTTCATGTTGGAGGTCAAAATCGTGAAGTGTGAACCACATCAATTGGCCCTCCAGCCATGCCTCGATGACTAATCCATATGTGGCACTCATGGAATTGAGAAATTAACCCTCTCAAGTTTTTTGTGGAGGCTACCAGTACTGGAGGGAGAGAAATATGGATCCTCAAGGCTACAGGCGCCCTGGTCTTATCTCAGCACAAATGGTTAGTCAATTCCCCTAAAAAATTCTTGGAAGGACCCTATAATACCCAAGGAATATTTCCCTGCAATCCTCTCAAGCTCAATACTTGTTCTTTTCCTTGGTGGTTGGACCCCTCTGGAACGGGTGCTATTAGAGGCATTGCAACTCCTCCCCTTTGGCACCACTCGTGAACCTTCACGACGTCTTCTAACCATGAGTAACTCATGGACAACGTAAAATTTTAATTAGGGGATAAGTTATTAGTTCCAGTGTATAACTCAGTGGAAGACATGACTATCAAAAGTCCCAGGTTTGAACCCGCTCTGATACCATATGTAACGTCCCCACCGTTACAACATCAAAAGAGACAAACAACAGGTAGATTTTTTATTTTTTTTAATTAATGTGTTAGGAAAAGTCTGTCATTGTTTAAGCTGACATCAACGACAAAGGTGCAATATACAATGAACCCCATCAACACATTAAAAATAATCACGAAGAAAATTTTAGCATCATCATCGTGAATGCCTAAAACATATCGACGTAGTGTCACAGTAAAACGCAACCCATAAATAGAGCATTGATACGACTAGTCATGATACCATACAATACGTCTCAATGCCAAATTTCTCATAGGGACTGTTGGAAGATAACATAACAAATCAAAGGATAGTCAAACATCCATTCCATCAGTCCCTCTAATGCAGGAGCATTGCTCCACCTCATCACGTGCTGGCTCATTTACACGCATGGTGAGCATTCAAGGAAGGGGAGGCGCCACCCTCTCATTTTTGCCTTGATAATCCAAGACGTGATCCAGAAATTAATTGAATACAAGATGGAAAAGCCAAGTTGTTCTTTCGTACAAGTTGGATATAAGGTCACCATTAATAGGCTAACAACAGGAGGTATCTACATCTGATTCGGAGAAGATTTCCATCATTGTAATTTTCCCTTTCAATAGGCATTTTGAATGGTGATTTGACACCACTAATGCAGCCTGTGAGGGAAGATCGTAGAGCCCCTCTTGTATAAATATTTGTATTATTTCCAATTAGAAGGTTGGCAGAATGGAGGTTGATGAGAGCCGAAACTCATTCAGAGTCCAGACTCCACCATTGTAATTTGGCATTCCACCATTAATAGAAAATGATAGTTTTCCTGTTCCATATTTCTATGCATGTAATGGATGTTGTGTTATGAATTCCTTTTACATGTTTGTGAGTTGTAGGTGAATGTTAGGAATCACATGCAGGGATAGAGATACAATTTTCTATGCGAGAGTGGGTTGAGTTAAGTTTGGTTCTCTAGGATAAGTGCAAGGAGTGCGCGACAGAGTAGGGAGACTATGTAATCCAATGAAAGGAGTGTGTGTCTGAACTCAACTGAGTCAAAGAGAAGTTTCCAGGAGGGAATACCAGGTCAATTTACAGAATCAGGGAGAAATTTCAAGGTGGTTAAGTTCCTTGGAAAGAAAGACTATGTGGAGAGAAGCACATTCTAGAGTTACTGAACACTCTAGAATACTCTGTCAGGAGGGCATCAAGCTAGCGTGAGAATACCCACGAGAAACACAGTTAAAGGTGTTGGAGAGTGCCAAAATTGTTGAACATTCTAGTGAAGGAAGGATTTGCAAGAAGTGCGTCGACAAAGGAAAGGACATGCCTTAAAACTTTCCATAAGGTTAAGGGAGAAGCCATTGAATAACTGAGCCCAGCACAAGAAGTGCGCCTATGGTGTTGTAAGTTCTCCTTATAAGCTCAGGAAGCAAAGAGAGAAGTTGCCAGGAGGTCATGAGAAAATCCCAGAGGAACTAGGAACCTTGGAGGTTTTCAAGCCGATCAAAGTCACAGAGGAAGGTCTGCGCAAAAGTCTGCAAGGAGTGCAGCAGGAGTTTCGAGAATAGCCTAAGTCTCAAAAGGTGAAATTGCACTAAGTGTGAAAATGATTCGAGGACTTGACGAAGTCCCAAAGATAGATAAATCATCCATCGTCAAGGAGGGGACAAGTGGAAGAAGATCAGAAGGTTCAGGAGTAAGAACTTCAGAAGATTTGTTAGGAGAAAACAAGGATCTTCGTGAAGTCATGAAGAGCGATTTTAATCCAGACCATTGGATCTGGAAGGGAATGTGGAAAAGGATCAACACATTGTTGATTCTCAATCGGCAAAAGAAGATTCAATCGGAGAAAAGAATCGTGAAGTCTAAACTCGTGATTCAATCACAGTCGTTGATCGCGAAAGGGACGCGAACTGCATATATGGTCCTGGAGTATTCACAATTTCAAAAATTGGGGAAGGAGGAGGAAGTAGTTCATGAAAGTATTGAAGTGTGGGGTCCCAAAAGACGTTAGCCTACGATCATATTTTGTGGTCACATCAATGAGGAAGTCTAGCCTCGAGAGCTAGCACCTGTTGGTGCAAGAGAGGAAAGTGTAAGGAGAGGGTCCACGGGTGCCACAAAGTGGGTGTTGATGAAGTGAAAAGGGCCAGTGTCAAGTTGAAATCAGTTCCATCAGGAGCCTAATGAACCATTTGGTTCTACGACTTGAACGATCCTAGACCAGGAGGTCATTCCCACTCAAAGGAGGGAAGGGGGTTGTCACCAAGCGTGGTATCAGAGCTTGATTTCTCTCAGGCATAGGGAAGGAAACGAAGAATTAGATGCATAATTGATTTCTGTAAGCCAATGAGACAGAGTGTGATGCCCTGTTGGATCTATTGCAAGGCGTGCAGTAGAGGGTAAAAAACCAGGTGGGCGCAGACAAATAAAAATGGTCATTGACGGTCATAAACATGGTCGAGGAGAAGTCCATTTGTAGAACAATGAGGTGGATATGGACAGTAATCTTAGTGAAATATGAGTGTAGAAAGATGCACAAGAGTCAAAGGTACACTGGAGATACAAATGGCCTTTGAAGAGGACAACCAAATGGCCTATTCAGAAGTTGTTGGCCATAAAGCAACAATAGGTGTTAAAGAGGTGGTTGAGGCATGCTGAAAACCTCAGTCATAAGGGAAAGAGATATGGAAAATGCCTCATAGATTTCCAGGTGGGAAATGAGAAGAGGTCAGTGTATCTCATAAACTGCCAGGTGGGCAAAGGAGACATCCCAGATTGCCAGGTGGGAAAGGGAGGAGATTTGAACTTAGTGGAGATTTCGTGTGAGCTAGGAGGGTTGACAGATGAAGAGGAGGAATAAGAAGGACCTCACACATATGGAGATTCACACGGAATAGTGAGTCGTGTGAATGAATATGATGAGAATTTGAGAGCTTCTACCATCAAAGAGAAGGATCAGGGGAGCATTCTGATCATTGGAGGAGTCACGATATTACTACCAAGTGGCCAAGGAGAGGCTATAAAAGATGTTGCAGATGCGACAGGGAGACAGGAAGCAAAGACTGTCAAGGAGGAGAAGGAACAAATACTGAGGTCTATCCCAATGGAAGGAGAAGAGCATTCAACAAAATCACTCGACGTTTTCAGCGAAGAAGATGAACATGAGATGACTGCAGCACTGGGGTCTGCAGCAGAAGAGGGAGAAAATAGTATATATTTTTCAGATATGTGTAAGGAATTAGAATCTCTTGAGAGGAGAGTGGTAGTGCAAAGCATGCACATCCAATAGGCTAAGTTGGAAGCAGATGAAGGGTTACACCAACATGAGTAGCAGCTGGAGGAATATGGAATAGGAACAATCAAAGGACTGGTAGGAGTGAATCTGTCAGGAGAAGTGGTAGTTGAGAAACAGTTCAGTGATGAGGAGCCTACAGGAGGAAAGAATACAACAGAGTGGAAAGCTAAGGCCACAAAGGAAGAAGATGTCTTGGGAAATCACTGTGATTAGCCCATCGACAAGGAGGGAGTGCAACGAGCTAGTCTGCAACAAAAGAGCCAGACGATGGAGCATATGGATAAGGTGATCGAGGAGATAAGGAAGATGATGTCGGAGTTGACAGAGAAATTTTTCAGCAAGAGGAATCTGGACGAAAGGAAACCTGCACAAGCAGCGAGGAAGGTGCAGGAACAAAAACAACAGAGTAGAGGAGCCAAGAGACAGATCTAGGAGAAAGTTTGGGATCCAGGTGGATTTCAGCCACGTTGGAAAACTCATGAGTAGGAGTTCATGATTTTTTCTATTGTGGAGTATGATGAAAGATAATTTCTCCAACTCATCATGCGCGAACTCATTTACATGCATGGTGCGCATACAAGGAAGGATAGGCGCAACCCTCTTATTTTTTCCTCGAGAATCCAAGGCGTGATCGAGGCATTAATTGAAGACAAGCTCGAAAAGCCAAGTTGTGCTTTCACACAAGTTGGAGATAAGGTCGCCATTAATAGGCCGATGACAGAAGGGATCTGCATCCGATTCGGAGTAGATTTCCATCATTGTAATTTTCCCTTTCAACATGCATTTTGAATGGCTATTTGACACCACTAATGTAGCTTGCGAGGGAAGCTCGTAGAGCCCCTCTTGTATAAATATTTGTATTATTTTCAATTAGAAGGTTGGTATACTAGAGGTTGATGAGAGTCGAGACTTAGTCGCAGTCTCGACTCCACCATTGTAATTTAGCATTCCACCATTAATAGAAAATGACAGTTTTTCCTGTTCCATATTTCTGTGTAATGGATAGTTTGTTATGAATGTATTTTACATGTTTGTGAGTTGTAGGTGAATGTTAGGAATCATCTGTAGGGATAGACATACAATTTTCTATCCGAGAGTGTGTTGAGTTAAGTCTGGTTCTCTAGGCTAAGTGTAAGGAGTGCGCGATAGAGTAGGGAGATTCTGTAAGCTGACACAAGGAGTGTGTTTCTGAACTCAACGGATTTAGAAGAGAATTCTCCAGGAGGCCATACCAGGTTAATTTACAGACTCAGGGAGAAATTTCAAGGCAGTTAAGTTCCTTGGAAAGAAAGACTCTATGGAGAGAAGAACAGTCCAGAGTTATTGAACACTCTACAATACTCTCCCAGGAGGTAATTGAGCTAGCGCGAGCATACCCAGGAGAAACCCGGTTGAAGGTGTTGGAGATTCCCATAATTGTTGAACATTCTAGTGAAGGAAGGATTTGCAAGAAGTGCATAGACAAAGGAAAGGAGATGCCTTCAACCTTTCCATAAGGTTAAGGGAGAATCCATCGAAGAACTGAGCCCAGTACAAGGAGTGTGCATAAGGTGTTCCAAGTTCACCTTATAAGCTCAGGAAGCAGTGCGAGAAGCTACGAGGAGGGCACGAGAAACTCGCAGAGGAATTGGGAACCTTGGAGGTTTTCAAGCCGAGCAAAGTTGCAGAGGAAGGTCTGTGCGAAAGTCTACTAGGAGTGCAACAGGAGTTTCGAGAACAGCCTAAGTCTTGAAAGGTGAAACTACGCTAACTGTGCAAAGGAGTGGAGGAATTCTTGAAGTCCCGAAGAGAAAGAAATCATCCATCGTCAAGGAGGGGATAGGTGGTAAAAGATTGGGAGGTTCGGGAGTAAGAACTTCGGAAGGTTTTCCAGGAGAAAACAATGTTCTTCGTTTAGTCGCGAAGAGTGATTTCAATCCATACCGTTGGATCTGATAGGGCACGTGGCAAAGGATCAGTGCATTATTGATTCACAATCGGGAAACGCATAGTCGAGAGGAGAAAAGACTTGCATGTCCAAACCCGTGATTCGATTGCAACCGTTGATCGTGAAAGGACGTGGACCGTAGATCTAGTTCGAGAGTATTCATCGATTCAGAAATCGGGGAAGGAGGAGGAAGTAGTTTGTGAAAGTTTTGAAGTGCAGGGTCGCGAAGGACGTTGGACCACGGTCATAGTTCGTGGTCACATCAACGAGGAAGTCTAGCCTCGAGAGCTAGTGCCCATTGCTGCAAGAGATGAAAGCACAAGGAGAGGGTTTGTGGGTGTCGAGGAAGTATAAACGGCCTGTGTCAAGTTGAAATTGATTCCATTAGGAGCCCGACGAACCATTCGGTTTGATGACTTGAGTGATCCTAGACCAAAAGGTCATGCCAGCCCAAAGGAGGGAAGGGGATTGTCACCACCCTCGATACTAAAATCCTTAACGAGGGCACAAGTGTAGCCGTCAATGTAACAATCCTACATCAATAATTCAAATCATTACACTTGAGAGTAAGCATTTTCAGAGCATTCACAAGCCAACTTAATTAATGTGCATGAGAAGGCTAGATCCTAAACAATCATGCCACCTCATAAATTGAGGCGCAGTGGTAAACACGATTCAACATTTATTCTAATAACCACTCCTTATAAAAATTCATGGCATAGGAGGTAATAACTAACAACCATTCGTTACATTGACCATACATTACGCGTAAGAAGAAAATATAAACATTGACAATGCATCATCCAAACCTGAAATTTTCCATGCGCGTAAGCAATTAACTGAGTTTAAACCATCAATCAAAATATACCAACTTAACTAAATAACTAAATAACCAACATCCCAAGCATATTTCAATATATTGAATTTTCATGCATGACCTAAAATTTCAAGGCGCAATAGAACTTAAATACTAACCAATCAGGCAACAACAAAGCCAAGGCATAAGTAACCAACTTAGAAATTTTTAAGGTGCAAGCATATATCAACTTAACTTCAACGCGCGTGATTAACTCATTCATTGGAATTACAACTAGAAACACATTTTCAAGGCTCGCACATGTTTCATTAGTCGGATTAWCTYATTCACTTRGATCAATKMGCGCAACYARTCAAWCATTCATKTYCMATGGGMTMKCRYAWKTGGTTMAKWMGTGCGSAYWMTCTTKCAGTYTGGGGAGAGGTCACGAGTTMGAAACCTGTGTCMWTTGGSGCTGCGAASCWTTAWCRMTCCCATWCMWKYCAYTATSTGGGGAAGTATYTGSAGTGGGTTTCCAGCGCGGAATCTTCCAMYGTSKAAAAAAAAAAAAACCRMTYRWTCATTCATTTCATTATCGTRYTTGCATGMMGTCTAATGTCAAACTCACTCCTACAAGGGTGTTTATACTTATGAAAACCCTCATTAATATATAACTACTGGAAGGATAATCAATTCCATAATTAACACCATAACATCATTATTCAATAAWCCCATCGAAATCTGTAGTACATCATTTATTATCAKTGAGATAAYAATCATTATAAAACTTACAGTTATGGAAGGAATGCATAGCATTATCAACCAATAAACCATCAGTTTCAGCATTAGACCATTATATACAATTAAATCAACGCTTATTAAGGAAAACTTACCATTATTATTAATTCTAAGGAATATACTGATGCGGGCAAAATCTCCTCTAAATTTCTTATTTAGACAAATTATAATCATTGTTATAAATCACCACTTTCATTGCCATAATCATTTATAAGTCACCAATTATGAAAACGGTTTCGTGAGCTCGTGCTCACAGAATCTCTGGAAGGTGTCTGTAAGTGTCTACGCATTTACAGAACAGGTCTCAAGTTCGAAACCAGGGAAGATCACAGAGCTCATCAGAACTACTGGCGTGGATAAATGGAAATGAGGAGTGATCCATGAGGATTGTCAATGTGCAATTCGATACTCTCACCTCTTTATGCGTTAACCCAACCGGTTGCACCACCACCAGGCAGGGCAGTTTCAAGCCATGAATCACCACAAGCCAACACACAGGTCAACGCCCAAGCAATCAAGGGACAAGTCACATGGAGAAGGGAATCTATGGGTGTACATGCACAACGCGACACAGTTGTAAAATGACGCAGATAAGGTGGAATCTAAACGTTGGACATGGGAGATCGTTGAGTGTTAACACTCGAAAATTGTTGAGGATGTAAAGTGTAAATTTGCTACAGAAATAAAGTGATAAAACGCCAGCGTTAAGGAAATTTCGTAGAGGGTAAGCCAGCTGAACAAAACGCTTGAGTATTAAGAAAACCCAGGGCAAGAAATTCATGTGTAATGGAGGAAATCGAAGTGAATAAGGGAGCATGCCCAGTCTCCTCCCCGGCCCTGCGAAGTCACTACACCTTAGTATGAAGAAAAATTAACAGGGAAAATGCTAGGGGGAGGGAGAAAATTGGAGACGGAACTTTGAAGATCTCGCCCGGAGAATCAGTGTTGGGAATTCAATTGTAAAGGAAAAACTCTGACAGTGTTGAGGACCATTTCGTGACCGAATCCCAGGAAAGCATTAATGCGCCCTAGGGACACAGAAAGAACTGTGAGGGAAGTTACCCCTTGAGTTGGAGGACAAGGTCTGGCAAAACGATGGGCAAAAAATCAAGGAATTCAGAGGGACTGAAGGAAAACTGATTGGGCAGTTTGATCAATGGAAAGAAATTCCAAACTTTCATATGCGTATAAGCTTACAACAAAACAAGATTGTTGTTGAAAATATATGCCATAAATTTTCACTACATCACAAACCATACTTATTTTTCAATTCATGCCTTCTTTACAATTTTACAGAATATTACAGAGATTGTTACCATTACTAGTTTTGATCACAGAAATTACAATATTAAAATTGTTCCAATTAGAATAAAGTCCATGATTTCATTCGTTTGCTGCATCAAATGAAAAATTACAGAATAAACATTGTCAAAATTGCGAATAAACAAATATGGGCAAAATTCAACAAACAAGCAAAGGTTGAATATCAAACAAGCGAAGTTCAAGAGAAGACAGTGGCTTTAAACAAAAATTGACTCTTATCGAAGTAGCAAAGATGGACAAATATGGAAATGATTCTGGAAAATGCAAATTCACAAACCCGTGGAATATCTAGTTGACTATGTGGATGAGCCAAAGACCATAAGCACCATGCGACTCATTATTTCCTACAATATCCTCCAACCTGATCAAATACATGAAATTATGGCATCTAATGGTTTATTGGATTCCAAGTTATTTCATTTTTTTTCGTTATGGTGTTTTAGTTTGGAATGGAAAAGATGTTATATGTGCTTTGGGTTTGGAAACCTCGATATGCTACGAAAACAGTTATTCTATAGTTTAACCGTTCATCTTTTAGTATCCATAACTATGAAAAAAAACACAGGGAAACCCTTGCTACTCCTCGCCAAGCTTGTTAATCCCTGTGACCCCATAGGTACCTCCCAGCTAACGCTATGGGTAATATTACTCCCCCTAAACCTCTCGATTCGCAAAGGGCCACACACACAATACCAGAGAATGATAGCTCCCATATCATCTCGCAAGGTCGAGCCACCACTCGTTACTCGAGCTGGATATCCCAACTCCCACAAGAGAAATTCAGTCAAGATAAATTCTAGTAACTTAACTTTATGCAAACCAGACATCATCCATACTCCTCCTCTGCCATCCTTTTTATATAGTTTCCTTAGTGATTAATTTCCCAAACCCTCATTAGATTTCTTTTATTAAATTTAATTAGGACAAACCTCCCTCTTACACATGTCACCCGATCCCTTAGTTGCACCAGAAAAATAATTTATTAATTAACTAAATTTTCCTATTTCCCTCACCCACCAAAAAACGTTCCTAGACATTCACCTTTTTCTTTAAGTTTCCCCTTTCTTTAAGTTTCCCTTTTTCTTTAAGTTTCTCCTTTTTCTTTTTAACTAAGTTCAGAATTAGCAAGTTTAGACAAAAAAAACCATTTATCCTTTTAATAATTTAATCCTCAATTATATTTTTTTTTGCTTTAAAAAATAATGTTTGAATTTTCTTTACCCCCTTCTTGTTACATTTCTATTTAGTTTTTCTTTGATCAATGTTCTACTTAGACCTAGGTTTTAATTTCACTAGGTTGGGCAACATTTTTTAAGGGAACAATTATTTATTAAACTTTACTCATACCATCATCTATTTTAAGGCTGACTAGGTCCTAAGGAGGCACAATTTTCTAGGTTCTAGGTTTATTTTATTACCCGAGTTAAAACCACAACTTTCCCTTCAATATGCACTACGTGCTCCAAGGGTGCCACTCGCTTGCATTCCTATTTATTTGCGTGCAGTGCCCTTCAATATGCACTACATGTTCCAAGGGTTCCACTCGTCTCTTGACTGAATTTGGTAGACGTCAAACCCCTGGAGTCAATACTCTGTCAGTTCATATTGTGGGAGACTAAGGGCCTCTAAGGAATAATGACCCTGCCTTATTGCGGACCCTTTAGAATCATCGTGAGAGACTGTCACATTCTTACCTCACAACATCACGAGTCTCTCGATCTAGGTAATCGTTAAACTACCATTTGAGCCACAACGGGAGTTCTAGTGGGTTGTAGTAGGGTAGCTGCCACACCTGTCCCTCAATGTCTCTGGTTGTTATCTGTGACTCCTTTACTATAAATGTGAGTCTGTTTGGAAACCTATCATCAACCTGTATCCATCAACGAAACATGTCATCTATAACAATCAACATCATAATATCTAGTCATATGTCGCATCTATAATATCAAAACATTCAAATCATAACAATCCAATCCCTGACATGATCCAAAGTCGAAGGAGATCCATCGATGTCATTAGAATCCTTTAACATCTAGAGTCCTACACACTCTAGAGAACCCAGTCAATACCACCTGTTGATGTAATTATAGAAAAAATAACATATCATCAAATCCACAATATCTCATTATCATAATCAAAACAATCAATCGTATAAGAACCAAATCACTTACACGCAAGTGTCCTCAAAGAATAAGTTTGCTCAGTGTGCACAAAAGAGGGATGTTACAGAGGGGAAGTTTCTAGTAGAGCCGAATCATGTTCTTGACGAGAGGGAGTTTACACTCCAGAATCGAGCCATCAGACATGTAAAGGAGCAGTGAAGACACCTTATTCTTGAAGAGGCTACATGGAAAATGGAGGATCATATGCAAAAATTGTATCCATTTCTGTTCCAAAATGATCCAAATCAAGATTAGATAACACCGAGGATAGTGTTAAGTTCTAGGGGGGGTGGATCTGATACCCTGAAATTTCGAATTCAAAAATTATTATTATTATTATTTTGTTATCAATACATTATTGATCCTTGTGATCTAACTCAAAACTTATTTTTTTGCTTATTATTTTATGAAAAATAAAAATAAAAACACACGTGAAGTGGGACTGTTATAAGAGAGAATTCGTTGATCCAAAACATAACTACCAAGTGACAACAAAAGGGGGACAAGTAATGAATATTGCTGAGTTAACTCAATTAATGTGAGATAAGGTCTCAAGATTTTAGGAACACGTGTAAAATTAAAATTGGCAGGTGGTCAATGAGAAGGAGGCTCGTAAAAGTTTCAAAGTCCTAGAAAAATATTATAAAGAGAAGATAACAAAGAGAATGGGTCGTCATTCTGAATCAGATGTGAAATATGAGAAATATTTACATGACAAATATATATATTCACATAATGCTTATAACCCTATGAATTGTAGCAAGTCAATTGGTTATTTTATTGGATCAAAATTTATCTTGGGGGTGATAGAGTGGGCATATGTAGAAGCTTTGATCTAAGGTTGGGAGGAACAACCCAGTTGACGTTTGTTTTCCCTGAAGAAATAACATTTACATTTTTTTCTTCCATTCTATTATGGATTAAATTATTATTCATGTCGAAATCTTTGGATATTTCATTCTCGTTGAATTAGTGTTCAATTGTAAATTATGTGTATTCTATTCCGGATAAATGGTTGTTAAATATGAAATTTATGAGTCAATTATTATTTATTACAATTTAGCTAGAGATTAGAAGTTGTCTCTTTTGATTCATTCCATATACGATTGTCATGATAAATATATGAAAGAAACGATTGAATCTATAATTGGATTCAAATGCAGGAAGCACGATTAAAGAATTTACAGATTTGTAGTATAGAGGAAAACTATATAAATGGAAATACAACCAGCATGCCAGATGCTAAAACGTTAATGTTATTGTCGTGAAGAAAATATAGAATATATACAAAAGGTTAACGGTAATGAATATTGACAGCTAAGTACATAACGACAATTTTTACAATAGAACCAACCTGATAGGATCTGCAACCCTTTTGAATGAGGAAGAAAATAAAAATAAAACATACGAGTATGGAAAGTAAAGGTCAGAACCATTCACGGCTACAAACTAAATAAAAAATAAAAAAATTCCCATTAATAAATAGTTAAGAGAACTACAATTATGTCGACCCGACTCTGTAAATTAACCAGAATGAAAACCCTTTAAACATACATGGGGAAATATCCCAGTCATAGCTTCAACAAAATTACAGAACCCTCGTACATAGAAAAACTTCTATATGATCCTTACAGACGAAATATAGAGCAAGAAAAAAGTACACTCTTATTGTTTAATATAGGGTCAACATACCTATGATAGGTAACCACAAAACTAATTCATAAAAAAGATAGTGGTATCACTCACTCATCCATCTCTAGGGTCCACTATAGAAACAAAATTACCTCTCAAAGGTTGATTTCCCTAGCCAAGAAGCCATAACTAACACCTGTCAACAAGGTTTACAGCATGGGAATTTGTATAGCACCTAGGTAAGGCATTTTACCACCTTTAGAAAGGAAAAAATTAAAGGTAAAGAATACTTACAGGGATTTCGAACAGTTGACTCGGGATAACTCCCTATTAATTTGGTTGATTATACCTACATTGACGCACAAACATTCCATAAGGGATCCAAAACCTTTACAAAAGAAATGACAGAGTTAGGGTATGATTTTTCCAGGAGCAGCTCGAACCCCGCAATGAAAATCCTGTAGTAGAAAGATTTGACTAGCCGGAACCAACATTTCCTTTTTATGGGTACCCTAGTACACAATAAGGTCCCATCATTATTCGAAGTATCTAAATGGTCTACCTTGTTAGTAGAAATCATACAATAATAAAAATGTAATCGGAGCGCTCACAACCATTACCTAAAATTCCTTGAAAGGTTTCCAAAACAAAATTTAGGACAAAGCCATGATAGAAACAATGATGGAGTAATACACATAAATAAGGAAATGCACACATGATCGATAAAAATTTCAACAAGAAAATACCTTCGAAAAACCATAGTAATGGAACCTTATAACATAAATCACTATGTTGTTAACAAGGTAAGGGAAACAAAATATAACCACGATTAGGCCCAAGCTCCCAAACGAATGAGTAAAGATGGAGTAATGAACATAGACAGAATGCATGTAGATTTATTATAGGTATGCAACATAAAAACCCCAATCACACATTAGAAAAAACTCAACGACAAGGGATGGAACCCTAG
The DNA here is from genome assembly GCA_000966675.3 of Picea glauca. Classification (NCBI taxonomy): domain Eukaryota; kingdom Viridiplantae; phylum Streptophyta; class Pinopsida; order Pinales; family Pinaceae; genus Picea; species Picea glauca. Next base: position 1,147,802 of record JZKD02S1673620.1, read on the forward strand.
AGCCTTCAAAATTGAACGAGAAGGAACCCTCATCTTCCGCTAAAATATTACCAAACAATGAAGTTAATGTTCGAAATCCATGCGAGGTGGTCGTGGCATTACTTCCCCAGCCGTCGTTCCAAGATGGTCAAACCTATCACATGGGAGGATTTCCATGGAAGGCTTCAAACAAGTGTTAATTAAGAACATAGGGTATGTCAAGCCCAACATTAATAAATATCAACCACTCATATATTAAACGTTAAGGCATAATAAACATTTACAAAAACAAACATAATTACGATGTGATTATCATCCATTGACAATTTAATACTTCACCTATTTTTCCATGATTCATCAGTCGGGATAAACCACCTATTGACTTGCACATTTATACTATACTTAGCAACTAAGTGGTTAATCCACCAAGGTAGTTTATAGGAAAGAAAGATCGCGACAAGATTCCCCTTTAGAATAATAAACGAGGGTTGTCAATAAATATTTCACACCATGGGAATTTGTAATATGGAATTATAGCCTTACCACATGAATATAACATGGATTGGAAGTTGTGAGATAAAGTCTATAATGTAGGACAAGCAAGTCTAGTAAATTTGCACATAGAACTGTTACAACTATCAAAGGTAAAATTTTCAAAAGGATTTCTGGTAAGAAATGTCTTATTACTTAAATTTATGTGGTCAAAATAAATGAGTAATACACTTTTCTTAGTTGGAAATAAAATGTTCTTGTATATATATTTTTTATATGGGAATGTGACACTTATCCTATCTATTATTTAACTTTGTTTAGTGATCCTTTGATCTTCCCGTTAGTATTGTGTTTGATCGTGACTCATGTTCTATGGGCCTTTTTTATCGTCTCTTTGGAAAATATTAGGAAAATATATTAATTTTTCCACTTCCTTTTATTCACAAACTAGTCTTCAAAATAAATTTGTTAACTATATCTTAGTACAAAGTATCTACATATATCATCACACTTCTTCATCCAAATGGGATTTAAGTCTTACCCATATTGAACATTCATATAATTGAGCATTTCATTCCTCCGCTCGCCATTCTCCATTTGAGGTATAAATTTTGTTTTAGCCTTTGACTCTCAATGAGATGCTCATATATTTACCTCTTCTAGCTACATATTATCTCCAAAAAGGGAAATATAAGGCACAAACCTTTTTTCACCACTTGCAATTTCTCCAAGCCAAGGTCATTCAAATTATTAAATGGCTCTATAAAATTAGAAACAACTCATGGACCAACATCATGTTCTTCACCATTTCAATATAGGAAAAAAAGTATGGTTTCAATTGGATAAACATTGATTCCAAGAGAAATCATAAGTAACTTCAAACCCATTCAATATGCTCCCTACTCAATCATCCATCAAGTATCATACAATTCATTCTTCCTTCATCGCCAACTCACTTAGGCATTCATGATGTGGTGAATGCTGATATTTTCAAACCATATCATAAGTCAACATTGGAGATAAATGTCTTGAGCATTAATCCTACATATATTGTTCCTAACTTCCATCCTTATCTTGATGAAATTTAGGTTTTTGAATAGAAGAATTTATAGACTTGTTAGTGATCTAATACCTCATACCTTGATCCTAATAAAGGACAATTTCTACATCATTTTCACTAGATTTCTCTCTACTATATGAAACAAAGTTTCTTTCTCTACTAAAAGCATTGGAAGCCAATCATTATATGGTTGGGATGAATGATAGAGATTTTAGTATTTAGCATATTGAGTATATGTATTATTATTTTTGTGGATTTGTGTGCAGAAGCATTTTTGGTTTCCTACTATCATGGCATAGTTGATAGAATTCCTCCAACTAACTCTACTATTGTGATTTATTTCTAGTTTTTAGTATCTAGGGGGTATTTCTCTTAGAGATGGTTGAGGTAGTTCTCCTCTTTTAAATATATTTCATTTTATCATTTGATTAATAAAAATTTAATTAGATGTTTTTTCTCACCTTCAATGTTCTCCCACATCAATCACAATTATAATTGACTAGTTCACAACTCCATAGGCTATTCCTCTTTTGAAGTCTTCTATGGTTTTCAACTTGATACACACTATGATGTATTGATGCTTCTACCCCTTACTAATTAACCTAAGCAATATAAGAAAATAGAGAATCATTACCTCATTGGATGTCACATTGGCTCAGATACACACTCATGTATAACATGATCTTGCTAACACTTAGCACAATTATAAACTATAACAAGATCGATATTATGGTTCCCGCTTCATTCTAGTTGGGTTCAATTTTTTGGCTTCATTTTCCAAAAAAGTGCTTTAAAATCCAACAATATCACAAGATATAGTCTCTTCCCTATAGTCTCTATACCATTATTCAACAAGTGGGACAATATTGTTTCAATTTAGACATCCCAACTTAACTAGGCCTTCATCCAAACATCAATGTAAACATCTGAAGCTCTATGAACCTCCTCAACTAGAAGAGGAATTTTTGGTGATCGAGATTTATGAGTGGAACGAACTGATTAACATACCGAATACAATAAACACAAATATATGAAGAATAAAAAAAATATCCAGTGAACAATATCTTCTATTAAATAATGAAATAGGCTAAAACTGTAAAATTGTTGAACTAAAACTTGCTCAAATGGTGGTAGCTATCTCTGAGAAGAGATGTGGTTGATACTTGCGTCTGTCTGAGCAGAATGGATTCCAATGAGGCTCCATAGGCCTTTTTTATATGAATCATGAATTCCAAAACCATATACATCCAAAAACCTAACCCTAGAAGGTGAAACACGAAAAGTCATGTGGGCCCTATAGGTAACTTGGCATAATTTGGTACCTCAACTTCCTAGGGTCGTAAAGTTTTCATACGACCTTTGTTTTAGGTGTGTAATAGCCCATTGGAAAGGTCTTTCAGAGAACTACACATTCCTCCATCAAAGTCTGACTCTAGCTATAGATTGACTATGGTGAGCCAAAAAAACAATGTTTAGGGAACCAAAACATCCCTAGAAGTACAACAAGATGTCCTAACATGAAAACATACAAACTAATCTAGTTGGATTAGGGGAGAGGACACCTGTATCCACCTGGAGGATGTGTGGGGCTTCTGACATCCCCATAAGTGTAGAACCCACAATTACTAAGTAGGATAGAAGAACATGTTGAACAAAAACAGACACGAGGAGCTAGTTGGAATAGGTGGGTGGCCACCAATATCCACCTGGATGAATCTTCCCCCCTTAGGAAGAAATGGTCTCCATTGCATTGAGTTCCCCCATTAGGTGAGGAAACTTCTGTTGGATTTGGCCCCGGGTGAGCCACTTTCCTTAGTGTAGAATTTTCCCTGCCTTGACAACTCGATAAAGTTGGATTCGTTGTTGGCGAGTGCCCTTGACCTATGTTTCCATGATATAATCAGTGGATGCTTTTTCGATGTAGTCAGGGTTGAGGTATGTTGGTGTCAGATGTTCGATGATCTCAGAAGTGTTCAATAATGGTGAAAAATATGGCTGAAGGAGGTCCACATTGAATATTGGATGCAGACCAAGGAAGGGTGGAGTGTTGAGCTCAAAAGCATTACTACCGACAACCTTGGTGATAGTTTAAGGCCCATAATGATCATTTGATTGTACGTGGATTCTTAGAATTGTGCATGCCTAGTATGTGCAAAATCATCTGATTGAAGACCTTATTTTGGCCATCAGTTTGGGAGTGGAAAGCAGTGGATTTTGTGAGCTTGGTGTCCAACAAAGACCAGAGACTCGACCGAAAGGTTCTCATGAACCTATTGTCTTGGTCGAAGATGATGGTCTATTATATTCCAAGTGTACCCACATTCGTTTGAAGAACAACTTAGCAGTATCTACCGCTGTGACATTCTTCTCACAGGATGTGAGGATGGCCATATTTGAAAACCGATCAAGGACCACAAACACGTAGTCATTTCCTTTCTTGGTGGATGGAAATACAAATATGTAATCCATTGATATATATTCCCAAGGCTTCTCAAAAATCGGAAGAGGGGTATATAAGCCTTGCTTCTTGATGGTTGGATTGGAAATGATAGAGGAAGTGAAAGACATGATATACTTGTTGACGTACTTTCGAAGTTTTGGCCAATAAAAACGTTTATGAAGAAAAACTAGAGTTTTATCTATGCCAAAATGCCCTACCACCCAACTGTAGTGGGCTTCCAAAATCATCTTTTGATTCTCTCTTGTAGGAACACAGAGATGGCCTAGGTGGCATAAGAGTTCATCCTGAATGTGAAAATCAGTGACAGTTGTGCCTCTACCCAAGAGATGATATGTGGTGGTGAAGTCTAGATCTTGCTGATAAAGTTGGGGCCACTCAGAAGCTTCATCTCCATAGGAATGGAGCACAGTGGTGAGTGCAACCATAGGGGGGAGACTGAGGCACTCAATGACATGATTGGAGATACATGTCTTATACTTGATGTTGAGATGAAATTGTTGTAGGTAGGTGGACCACTTTTGATGGTGGTCATTCAACAATTTCCCCTGTTTCTCTATGAACTACATAGGCTTGTGATCAATGTGTATGATCGTCTCTTTCCCCAGAAGGTAATGTTTCCATTGACGAAAGGTTTGTACAATGGAATACATTTTCTTGTCATAGGTGGGGTATTTCTAGATAGTATCATAGAGTGTACTACTATGGCATTCCATCAGATGCCCGTGCTGAGTGATAATTGCGCCCACAACATAGTTAGATGCATCAGTATCAATCTCGAATGGTTATTGTAGATCAGGAAATGAGAGTACCAGAGATGAGAACAAGCGATGCTTCAGATAATCGAATGCTCATTGATTCTCCTTCCCCCACATGAAATTTTCCCTACCACTGCCCTTGGTCCCTTGGTTGAGGCCCCATGCAATATGGGAGAATCCCAACATGAACCGTCGGTAGAAGTTGGCTAGCCCCAGAAAGCTCTGAAGCTCGGTTAGTGTGGTCGAAGGTAGCCAGTCACGGATGACTTGGATCTTAGCTGGATAAACATGTATTGCATGCTCATCAATAATGTAGCCCAATTATTGGACCATGTTCATGCCAAAAGAGTATTTTTCCAAGTTGGCATACATCTTGTGATGCCGCAAAGTGCTCAAAAAATCTTAAATATGCCACATGTTTTCTTCCCACATTCTGCTGAAGATGAGGATTTCATCCAAATATACCACCACAAAGGAGTTGGTGAAGGGTCTCAATACATCATCCATCAACCTCATGAAAGTGGCTGGTGCATTTGTTAAGCCAAAGGGCGTGACTAGCCATTCATAAAGACCTTCCTTAGACTTGAAGGTTATCTTCCATACATCATTTGGTTCGATGGGATCTTGGTGGTAGCCAGAATTTAGGTCAATCTTGCTGAAGAAATTTATGTGATAGGAAACATTTTTTTATGTAATAAACTTGAGTATTTTTTTGAAAAGAAATTGAACCAAACAAAAAAAAATGTTTTTATATGATAGTAATCATTTGAAAATTGTTATTAAAAATGATTATTATAATAATAGAGGAAAAAATTACATCTCTTGAAAAGGATAGAATAATAAAAGTTTTTTNTTTTAATAAATAAATTTAGAATATATGTTTATATAGTTATCATGAAAAATGTTTTATGTGATAGAAAACATTTAAAAATGATTATTATAATAATAGAGGAAACAATTTTATATTTTTGAAAAGATAGAATAAGATAAGTATTTTTATTTAGAAATAAGTAAATTTAGGATATATGTCTATATGACTATCATTATAAATGTTTTATGTGATAGAAAAAATTTAAAGATAGTTATTAAAAATGATTATGATAATAATCTAGATACAATAAAATAAATGTTTTTGTTTAGAAATAAGTAAATCTATAATATATATTTATATGGTATGACAAGCTATTAAAAATGATAAAATTGGATTTTCTTTATATAAATTAATATTTTAATTTTAAAAAAAAATTACAATTTTGTATATCTTATTTTAATATAAATTTAAATGAATGTAACTTTCCATATTTTAATGTTATAGTGAAAATATTTTTATCTATTCTAATTAAATATGATATGCACTCATAAAATTTATGGTATAGCACAAATGGGAGAAGAGATGTTAATAAATACCTCTATTTATTAATATTGAAAAATTTGTTTCAAATTATACCTTTTCAATTGAAACCATCTCTTTTTAAAACATTTTTTTTTATGAATTTTTGAAGAGATGTTAATAAATACATCTATTCACTATATATTAAAAATTGTCTTTCAAAATATGGCTTTTCAATTGAAAACCCCTAATATTAAGTGTCCATTTTTTAAAACATTTTTTTTTTAATTTATTCTTATTTAATTGAAAACGTTCATTTTTTAAGACATTCTTTTTTGGAATTTGTATTCTTAGTATGGAAAATATACCCTTTCAATTGAAAACCCCTAATATTATGTGTCCTTTTTTTAAAACATTTTTTTTTGAATTTTTATTCTTAGTATTTAGTACGGTGATATAGAACATATATTATAAATTATTTTTTTTCCTTCCTTATTCTTGATAGCTATTTCTAAACATCTAATCTATTCCTTCCTTATCTTAACATTTTTATGTTTTTAATTTATTTTAAATATATTTAGTGATTTTTATATAATATTTAATATATATTGTTTAATTTTTTTAATTTTGAATTTCACATTTAATCATAATGTGCTTGAATTTTGTAAAGATAAACTATATAAAATATCTAGGAACACCTAATATTACTTGTAGACACTCCACTCATCTAGAAAAAAATAGAGATGGAATAATAGAAAAGTGTGTTGAGATAAATATTTGAGGACAAAAGTTGTTAAATGAGAGGAAAAGTCAATAAGTCATGAAATATTAAAATTATTAAAATATTTTTCAATTTTCACTCCTTAAATAATACGAATAATACGAGAAGAGTAATAAAAATTTTAAAGTGAACATACTTTTACCTTTTTTTTTATATTTTGCTTATCATATATATCCTAAGATTGATTTAATGCTAGAGAAAATAAAACGTTTTCCTATCATATTTTAGGTTTGTTATCATATTTTATGTTTGTTGATGTATTTAATAGAAAGACTATATATAAACTTAAACTATAGGAAGAGTAGGAAGTATGAATAGTAGTAACTAGTCTTATGCTTTATAATCTTTTAAGTATATTGTTTAGAAGCTAATATGTATGCTTTGTATGATATCAAGTCTCTTTTTGTGGTTATGTGTTTTATGATTTAGATAACGTTGTTTAAGAATGTGTTGGTATAATTAGCAAAGTAGATGAGCTCTTGATTAAGGTCATGTTCGAAAAGTTGAGCTCTTTAAGAGACATGAAGTAGAGGACTGTAAAGTGTCGGCTCAATCGACATATGTAGTTGAGGAAGACCCTCCATGAGTCAACCTGCCCTTCATAACTTTTTGTAGGAGCTCTTGTTAGAAGAAAGAACCACCTCCACACCAAAGATATTTTAATTTTTTTTTAATATTATAATGAATATAATTTACATGTATTATTTGTCTCTATCATAGTGAATATAGAAATCGATCACTCATTGACTCGCTATTAATTTTTTGTTTGACTTAAAAATTTTTATGCTTAACGTAGGAAATTTTTTATTGTAATTAAAATAATTTAAAAAATATATTTATCTACCATATTATAGGTTGAAAAATTGAACAACTTATTTCCCTCGTGAAACCACGCATTAAGAATATATCTATATGTTAATAAATTTATTTGCACCCAAATTACAACCTGAATTCCATTAAGTCTGAACGTATTATTACCAAGTTGACGGCATGCATTAAAAATATATCTGTGTCTTAATAAATATATCTGTGCACCTAGATTGGAGACCAAGTGTCATTAAGTTTACTCTCTTGACCGTGGCTTATGTTACCGATAACAAGGGACACCCATTTGCCACACCGGAGATTGGGCCGCCAGGTCCTTCAATGAATGCAAATGTTTTGAGATACGTGAAGGGCCAATCCAGGTTTCAGGCGCTTGGGGTTCACTTTGCAACATAGTAGAAAATTTTGTCGATACGACTACACACGCGAAAGTATGAGGTCACAAGAATTTTGTTGGATATTGGTTTTGTACATCCACGAATTGGTGGAACTTTCAGTGTAATTTAGTCCCTGTCACAGGGACTATGGAAATCGATAGATTGTTATATTGGAAGAAATGTTTACTGTTACCTCCCTATTGTGTCATCTTAGCTGAGAGTAAGTTTGACCATTTGGTACATTTGGAAGTGTATAGAATTGAAATAAAATATCTTCAAAACAAACATTACTTTTAATTTATAAATAGGTTGTTTTTTTGAAGTGTGAAATTTAGTGAAGTTGAATTTGTAATTTTCAGGTGCATTCTCTGCTGAGCCCGACACCAAAGAGTCATTTTAATTTTGAGTCATAATTGAAAATCATGAGTAGTTTAACTCACATTATTTTAATCACAAGTTTAGATGCATTCTCGATGGTAACCAACATCCTCATCTTCGCTGAAGACAAAACAGTGATATTGAACAAAGAAACGCTTCAATCAATACTAACTTGTTTTCAAGCACAATCCCATCGATTGAATGATGAGTTGATAGATCTAAAAAATCAACTAGTAAAGTGTTCTGATCCAGTTTTTGTTTAGCACAACCCTCTCTATGATGGTGATGTTGATGATAATGATTATGTTCAACAATCGGTGCAAGAAAAACACAGTGATACAACTTTAGAAGCAATTTCAAATGAAAATGAAGCTATTCTTGAACCTGCATTTCAAGAGTTTTATTTTGAGTTCAATGATTAAAACCTTTCAATGAGGCAACAACATGCAATAAATCAACTTTCACAGATTTGAAAGAAACTAGTTCAGAATACTCTTTCCAAGCCCATCACCAGACTTTGGGAAGAAATCATTTACAATAAGAATAGAACAAGACTTGGATATGACAAGGAAGTTACCTTTTATATTCTTGATTATTCCAGACCAATCTAATTGCAAAGTGTTGTATTCCTTCAAGAAGTTTCAACGTCACCTGTTCTAATTCAACATCAGAATGATAAGTGCCAACATTTTAATCTAGTTGGTCACAAGTAAAACCAGTGTTTTGATATCCATCCTTTCCAGCATGGTGGAAAGCATAACCATTCTTCAGACAGATGTTCAATAGTGAAGAAACCTGCAAGATTGAAGATTCACTATAAGTGGATTGATCATTGGAAATGGTCATCAACAACTAAGTGATTATATAAGTCTTACTATAGAATTCAACCTCGAGTAAAGACCAATCTTGTAGCACATAAAAATTTTGTACCTCACATAAGTGGTCCCCTTATGGCGTAGCTTTCGAGCATGGCCCTCACGGGATGAGAGAAAATGTGGTTGTTTCCACATGCCCACTTTGTGTTGTATAAAAATGGAATAAGTATGGTACTGTCTTGAGCCTAGAAGAAGGGAGTACAATGATGTAAATCTTATGTACCTTAAGGGGGGGAGTTCAAAAATAAAATGATGTTGGTTCGTGAAACCACTTTTGGTCTCTCCTTTCAGCTGACAAAAGGGGGAATTGATGTTGGAATTGCTAGTCAAACTAAAAGTTTCGATAACAAGTATGCCAAGTGGGCATGAAATTTTCCAAATGGGAAACTGTGTGGGCTAAGGAGGCCACCTAGGGCACACAAGTCAATCACCTAGGCGCAACACTTCTTCACCTTTTGATGATGAATTAAATATACGTAATATAAATGGTTCCCTTGGAATATAAGGTGAATCGAGACTAAAATAAAGCATTCTTAACTTTCTTCTGAAGCTATGTGTCTTGGTTGTTTTATTTTCTGAGTTTGCATTTTACATTCATGGCAATTTCGTTTTTAGGGTTTTTGAAGAATAACTAGTGAACTTCCCTTCATGGTTTCCTCCTGGTGACTCTGTTTGCCATGCTTCCACCTCTGTGAGAAAGCTTGTCTCATTATCTAGCCACTCTCTCAAGGAGAAAATCATTTCGTTTGAGTTTTCTGAGGCAGAAGGGAGGGCTCACCAACTGGGGTTTGCACCCTTGCTAGTTTCTTCTTTGTGGGAATGAAGTGAGTGTGCCCTTTTCCATGGTTGCATTGGGCGTCTCCCACTGATCCCCAGAGGTCACTCTAAGATCGCCAAAACCTGTTGGCGACTCTCGGGTTACCCTGGTCTGGATCCTCATTTGCTTGGCCACCCAAACTAATGGTGTGCCCCTGTTCAGATTTGCGCCCCTGAGGAGATTTTTTGGTCAGAAGCCAAGATATGGCTTGCGTGGTCACCTTCTCTTGTAGATCACCTTTTTGGGCAAATCAATTGGTATCATATCCTCAAGATCCATGCAAAATCTTTCGATCTTGAATATTGAGCCAAATTGTTTTTTTTTGGTTTTCATGAAATAATCCAGAGTTTGCCCATTCCAGTGCTTCCATTTTATGCAAGAAGATCCACAGATCTCATAAGCCCCAAGTGTGCCCACATATCCATTTCCACAGAGAGGAGCTCCACAGATCTAAAACAATACATATCTCTCCCTCTAAACCATTTCAATCTATGTTTCCTTAGGGTTTTGAGTCCTCTATTCTCAAAACAGAGTCCTATGTTCAACATTGAAACCTAGGGGTGTCTTTTCTCTTCAGATGGCCTCACAATGCCTCTACCAAAGATCATTTGGCAGTGGACTCAGATTCCAACACATCACATGCCATCCAAGATCTTGCATCTGTCCTCAATGAGCTGCTCAAAATGCAGCAACAAAACATTCCAAATACATTCTGGTTGGACACTCGAATCCAACTACCCAAGTTTGATGGGAAAACGAATGGTGAAATGGTGGATTCTTGGAACCATAGCCTATCCACCTATTTCAATACATGGCTAGGCCTTACCAAGGAAATAAAACTCCAGATTATCGCCTTGCAATTAGAAGGACTGGCACAAACTTGGTTGGATACAGAGCAAGAGAAGACCACATTTGTGATAGAGATTGGAGATGCTCCAAAATCCTCTACATCACAACCCATCAAAACCTGGGCTCGAATTTTTGAAGCTTTGCGAAATCGCTTCTACCCACCTGGGTATGTGCAATCCTTATGGATCAAATGGCACCAACTTCAACAACTCCCTTCAATAGTAGTGCAAGGCTACATAGACTTCGTCTCCAAGATGTGCCTCTTTCTTCATGTTCCAGATCCAGAAGAGGTACGCATACTAATATTTGTGTCTAGTTTATTAATTCAATTCCGTCGAGAAGTAGATCTGTTTTAAAATCCAACTTTAGATAAAACATTTCAGAGATCTTTGGCTATAGAAAGGAAAGTCGGTCCTAGAGCTCGTATTCCTCAGTCCCACCCTTACACCAACCCCCCCTCCTCTCAACCATCCAACTCCCATCCCTCAGCCTGCTTTCCACCTCCTCGAACTCAAAACCCCACACCCAATACAACTACAAGGACACCCTGGTGCTCATTCCACAAAACTACTTCACACAATTCATCAAATTATCGAATCCTCCAAAATCTAAAAACCAACAAAACTCTACTCACTGAGCTCATTACGCCTTCCCAAGTAGAAGACACTGAAGAATTTCCTCTGGACAATCCCACAGAAGTAGATCTCTCATTGATTCTAATGACCCATAAAGATTTGAACGCATCCAACCAACCCCTCTTTACCCATAACTGCCAAATCAAAAACGCCTTGGATTTATTGATTATGGACAATGGAAGCTAGAAAAATTTGGTATCTCAAGCCCTTGTCAACCACTTTAATATTGTCACCACTCCACATCCACAACCCTATCAACTCGGATGGGTCCAAAAGGATGGTCGTTGCCTCCTAGTTTCCAAACTTTGTCTGTTCACTTTTTCCATAGGCCAATTCAAAGATACTATCCTCTGTGATGTCTCCCCCTTGGATTCTGTGGATTTTCTACTCGATATCCTATACCAAACCCAAATAAATTCTATCTATCTAGCCAAATCCCTCTAGTACAAAATTACCAAATAAGGCTACACTTATATCTTAACTGCAACAAAACCCAAACCCGCTTCTACCAAAGAACAAATCCCACATGTACACGTAAACCAATGTGTATCTCTCTATTTGGTGCACCCAATAACACCAAACAATACAACACACCCTGTTCTTGAAACTATGACTCCCCTCCTCCATGAGTTCATAGAGGTATTTCAACCTCCGGAGGGACTTCCCCCCTTTCACCACATTGACCATTCCATTCATCTCATCCCCGGATCTACCTTACCTAACGCCCCTACTTACTGGTTGGCCCCAACAAAAATAGAGGAAATAGAAAGAGAACTGACCGACCTCATCAACTCTAGCCACATCCAACCTTCATCTTCTCTATGTGCTTCTGCCACCTTTGTCATCCCTAAATGAGATACCTCAAAAATGTGCCTTGTCACTGATTACTGAGACTTGAACAAAGCCATAATAAAAAATCGTTACCCCCTTCCCCAGATTGAGGAACTACTCGACACCCTCCAAGGAGCTAAGTGGTTTCCTAAATTGGATTTGACAATTGGCTACCATCAAGTTCGAATGAACCTAGATGATGTTTGGAAAACATTGTTCAAGACCAAATTTGCTCTTTTTGAGTAGAAATTCATGCCTTTTGGTCTCACCAACACCCCAACAACTTTCATGAGGCTCATCAATGACATCTTCAAAGAACATTTGGGTCGATTTGTGGTCATCTACTTAGATGACATTCTCATCTTCAGTTTGACATGGGATAAACACATGCAACATGTCCGACAAGTTCTCCAAATTCTCCAAGAACACAAGTTGCAGGTCAAAGAGAAGAAATCATATTTTGGTCAGAATTCAGTCCCCTATATCGACTTTGTGGTCATCTCAGAGGGTATTCAACCAAATCCATCTCGCATCCAATCATTGAAACAATGACCTCTACCTTCTTCAACTAAGGAGTTGAAAAGATTTTTTGGTGGCATCAATTTATATCGTAAGTTCATTCCCTCTTTTTCAAATCATTCTCAACCTTTACATCAACTCTCAAATACTTCTTATACATTCATCTGGACCAAAGAAGAAACTACTCACTTTTCTCATCTCAAAGATGCCCTCTGCTCATCCCCTATTTTATATTTGCTAGACCTCTCCGAACCCTTTGAGATTGAGTCTGACGCCTGACAATATGTTATTGGTGTTGTACTTAAACATGGAGGACACCCTATTGCTTACCACTCTGAAACCCTGTCTGAGGCAAAGAAAAATTATAGTACCTATGACAAGGAATTTTATAGTCTAGTGCAAGCAATCAAACAATGGAGGCATTATTTGTTGGGTAAAGAAGCCATTCTGCATACCGACCACCACCCTTTGATTTTCATAAACTCTCAATCGAAGATTCAAGAACAAAAGCACCTTAAATGGGCCTCATACATTCAAAACTTTCACTTAGTCATCATATACAAGAAGGGCACTTTTAATAAAATGGTTGATTTGCTAAGTCGACCTCCCACTCCAGTTCTTTCCATTCTAGAAGTACGTTATGCTACTTATGACACATGGAAACATAAATATGCTACTGACACTGACTTTCGAGAGATTTGGGAAGCTTTACAAAGCCCCATGGTGATCAATCAGACCCCCTTCCTAGACTACACTATTCGGTATGGGTGTCTATATAAGTTGAATTTGCTATGCGTTCCACACTCAGAAGACCGCCTCTTGCTCATCAGGGAAGCGCATGATTCAACCTATGGGGGCCACTTCGGGAACACAAAGGCCACCCAACATCTGCAATGCCATTTTCATTGGCCTTCCATGCAGCCTCAAGTTGAAAAATTTATCATAGCTTGTGCCTTATGCTCACAATCCAAGCCATCCAACCAGAAGCATGGGTTGTATCAACCACTGTCAGTTCCTTCTCAGCCTTGGGAGTCAATCTCAATGGACTACCTAAGTGGACTTCCAACAACCCAAAAGAAGCATGATGCAATCTGGGTAGTGGTATGCTACTTCAACAAAATGACACTTCTTATCCCATGCACAAAGACTACTACAACAACACAAACAATGAAACTTTATTTCTGTCATGTCTGGCCCCATTTTGGACTCCCAAGCAGTATCATTTCAGACAAATATTCTCGCTTCATTAGTACCTTTTGAAAGATGATATGGGCACTATTGGGGTGCCACTTCAATTTTTCTACTGCATTCCATCCTCAAACAGATGGCCAAACAAAGGTTGTCAACAGAGTCTTGTTGTGTGCTCTCCGAACTCACTTTGGGCACAACAAACAATGGGACAATTACTTACACATTCTCCCGCATAGCTACAACAAGGCAACATATTATTCTTTATGTTTTTCACCTTTTGAAGTCTGGTTGGCCTTCAAACTAGCATCTCCAACTGATATTCCACTCACTTTGGCTCCTCAAGCTACCTTCCATCAATAGTAGGAACAAATGTGAACTCAACAATTTCTCCAACAAATTGCACAACGCCACAGTGCAGTCACATCAACACTCAAAGTAGCCCAAGATCATGCCAATCAACACCATAACAAACAAAGAACCTTCATGGCCTTTCAATAAGGGGATCAAGTATGGTTACACTTGGATAAGAAGTGATTCAAAGGCCACAATCACAAGCTTCTACCAATCAGATATGGTCCATATAAAATACTCGACAAGATCGGAGAAAATGCATATAGGTTGGATCTGCCACCACAACTGGGAATCCATAATGTCATTAATGTAAATCACTTAAATTTGTTTGAGCCTTCCCTCTTGGAAGAACTAGTCACCATCACTCATCCAGTGGACAACATTCTTGATTTCCAACTCCCATTGGCCAAAGACACTATACTAGACACTCGAAGTCGCTCTACAAGACAACATACTTACTCTTCATATCTGGTAGCCCACTAAGGCCAAACTCCAACGTAGGAAAAGTGGATCACAACTAATGTATTTCAAAACAATTTTCCACATATTCTCATGGAATCCATGACGCTTCCAGATCTAAACAAGGAGGAATTGGGCCAAGGAGTCAACCTAGGGGAACGCCCACCGAGGGCACAAAAGTCAATCACCTAGGTGCAACACTTCTTCACCTTTTGATGATGAATTAAATATATGTAAAATAAATGGTTCCCTTGGTATATAAGGTGAATTGGGACTAAAATAAATCATTCTTACCTTTCTTCTGAAGCTATGTGTCTTGGTTGTTTTCTTTTCTGAGTTTGCATTTTACATTCACGACAATTTCATTTTTAGGGTTTCTGAAAAATAACCAGTGCGCCTTCCTTCATGGCTGCCTCCTCGTGACTTTGTTTTCCATGTTTCCACCTCTGAGAGCAATATTATATAATTAGCTAACCAGTCTCTTTGGTAGAAAATCATTTCCTTAGAGTATTCTAATGCAGAAGGGAGGGAAAACCAACTGGAGTTTGTGTCGTTACTGGTTTCTTCTTTGTGGGAATGAAGTGAGTGCACCCTCTTCCATGGTTGCACTGGGCTTCTCCCACTAATCCTCTGAGGTAACTTTGAAATCACCAAAACCTCTTGGCCACTCTTGGGTCACCCCTCTCTAGATCCGCATTTGCTTTGTCACCCAAAATAATGGTGCGCTCCTGTTCAAATTTGTGCCCCCGAGGAGAGTTTTTGGTCAGTAGTCGAGCTATGGCTTGTGTGGTCACCTTCTCCTGTATATCGACTTCTTGGGAAACTCACTGCATTGTGTAGATGAGAGACTTTAGCAGGTTTATGGTTCAATAAGTTTAAGTTGAATCATACATAATTGGGATGTTGATTTTATTTTGAGAGAAATGATGTGAACGTTTGGTTCACATAGATGGTCATTCGACCTAGTAGAGGACAAGAGGATCCTTCTGCATTGCAACTTGGAATTTGATTTAGTTTTCATGAATTTTTAGGGATGTGTCATAATAGAATTTGATTCACTTCTCTTGTTTTTCTCTCATGAGATTGGATTTTACATTAAGTGAAAAAATTGCATGCATCCTAGATCACATGATTACATAGTGAGGTTTTCAAGAGATGGTAGACTTTGGCAGGATTATGGTTCAATGAATTGAAATTGAATCATACACATTATACATTGGGATGTTGTTGGAAACTTAAAAGTGTCAATATTGGTTCGTGGTTATCCAAAAAACCATCAGATACATGCTATCAATTGGTTAATGGTCATAAGAAACCACAAATTCAGAGAGCACTTGAGTAAGACATGTTAATATTATGGTAGCTTTGGGAGGTATGAACCTCTATTGTGACCTATGAAAAGATTAGAATATTCTGGAAGGAAGAAAAGAAGTAAAGGAAACCCTAGACGAGATGTCAACTGCAGAAACATATTTAATATGAATTAATTAGTACCCAGAAGGAGAAGTCGACCCTAGTAAGCCTGCCAGATTACTATAAATACAGGGTGCCAGTTTCTCATTATACACATTCTTAGAATTGCAGAGAACCAGTTGTGCGCACTGCAGTTGGTAGTTTTGTGCGCAAGTTTCTGGGGAAGAGTGTTGCGCCAGTTTCTGGGTGGGACTATCTGATTAGCTTTGGTTACTTTTCTTGCCTGGTGCATTACCCTTGCTTGGATATTGATTACTGCTAGTATTCTTCTCTGTCAAGGTCAAGGTGCTCGGAGGGTGGCTTCGGCCTATGGTTGGGTGACAAGGGTATTGTCAATGGTAAAATGAGCACAATATTTCATATTTTAATAGGTTATGGGCCCACACCTCCTTCATTCAGTCTAAAATCTAGAAGGAAGCATAGCCGCTAGGATATTGAGCTCATTGAGAAAATGTCACTAGGGTTACTAGCAGGAGAAGCTTCCAAATACACTACTGCTAGGGTTACTAGCAGAAGCAGTTGCAGAAACCCTAATATCAGATCTGGCACCTTGTGATGGAGAATCTCGCACAAGGAGAAGATATTCATATGTGCCCTAGTTTAGCGCACCTTTTGGCTATCTTAGAAGACAAAAACGACGAAGTTGAAGTTTTGGATCAAGGCATGACCAGTTACCAGTCAACCGAAGAAATGAGTGAAACGATAAGTCTTTTACACTACTCAACACTTACCAGAACAATTGAAGATGACATGTGGATAATCGATGGTGGAGCTTCTAGGCACATGACGGGAGATCAAGACAGACTCTCAAATATAAATGAGAAGAAGACCTTGTACAAGGTAGAGCTTGGAGACAAAACCACTTACCCCGTGGAAGAATTTGGACAAGCCACCATCAAAATGAAAATAGGTAACTATGTTCACTTAAGCAATGTTTTATATGTACATGGTTTAGAAAAGAATCTTGTATCGATATCTTTCCTAGAAGACAAAGGAAACATAATAGCTTTCATGGACGGAAAAGTGTTATCTTGGCATAAAGACTCCAACATAGAGAATGCTAGGGTTATTGGAAGTCGTGAAGGAAATCTGTATAGACTACTAGAACAGAATGAAGAAGCTCACGCACATAACGAAGTCAACCCTAATGAGATTTGGCATAGAAGGTACCATCACATCAACTATCAAGAATTACGTTTTCTCAAAAAGATGGTTGAAGGAATACCCAAATTGAAATCTACAAATGAAGGAATCTGCAAGGAATCTGCCCTTGGGAAGAATATCAAGAAACCATTCCCAAGCAACAACAATAGATCTAAGGAGATTCTAGATCTGATACACTCAGATGTTTGCGGTCCGATGCTAGTGAAATCTCTAGGAGGATATTCTTACTACATAATATTCATATATGACTATTCAAGAAAGACTTGGTTATATATACTCAAGACAAAAGATGAAGTATTCAACAAGTTTCAAGAGTTCAAAGTAGAAATAGAAAATATCACGAATAAGAAGATCAAGACGCTAGGAAATGATAATGGTGGAGAATACACATCAAAGGAATTCATTTCATTATGAAAATCGACAGGGATTAGGAGGGAGCTGATTATTCCTCATAATCCTCAACAAAATGGTGTAGCAGAAAGAAAAAATAGATCTATTAAAGAAAGCATAAAATCCTTACTAATTGATCAAGGTCTATCCATGTTCTTATGGGGAGAAGCAATATTGACAACGATATATGTGAAGAACAAAATTCCTCATCGTATATTGAAGGACATGACACCAGAAGAATATTTATTAGGTAAGAAACCTAATGTGGAAAATCTAAGAATATTTGGATGTCCTATTTACTCTCACATTCCCAAGGACAAGAGGAATAAACTAGAACCTTCAGGAAAGAAATGGATATTCATGGGATAGAGTGATTCATCCAAAGATTATAGAATATATATTCTAGAACAACACAAGATCGAAGTCAGCAAATATGTAACATTCAATCAGAAGATGTCCTTCAAGAAATCCATAAAAGAAAATATAGGCGAAGAAGAGATTGAAGATATTAACGAAGAAAGCACAGAAAACATTAATGACGAAAAGGAACTACCTAATCATCCTATGGGGCCATGTGAAAACATTGATTAAGATATCATACCCAAGACCAAGAAAATACCAGCTTGTCTTGAAGCTACCTTACAAGACATGGAAAGACTCAAGGTTCCAGAAGGAACATTCGGAAAGAGTAAAAGACCTAAAAGATTCTCAAGTTATGCAGCATACATGACAAAACTTCTAGATGAAGAACCTACCACATTTGAAGAAGTAGTTCAAAAGGAACAATGGAAAGAATCTATGACAGAAGAGCATCAATCCATTATGAAAAATGAGGTATGGGAAATCATACCAAGACCTAAAGAAAAATCGGTGGTAACCTCTAAATGGGTGTACCAGATCAAACAAGCAACAGACAAAGGCGTGGATAAATACAAGGCAAGATTTGTAGTTAGAGGGTTCTCCCAGAAGGAGGGAGAAGATTATGATGAAACCTTTTCTCTGGTGGCTAGATATACTTCCATCAGAGCTATCATATCTCTTGCCTCTTCCATGGGATGAAACTTACACCAGATGGATGTAAATACAACTTTCCTCAATAGAGCTATTGAATAAGAAGTATATATTGAACAACCTCAAGGGTTTGAGTTACATTCCAAAGACACTCACATTTGCAGATTGAAGAAATCTCTATATGGACTCAAGCAAGCTCCAAGGGCTTGGTATGCCAACATGGACAAATATCTAACGAGACTTGGTTTCTCCAAGAGTCATGCAGATCCAAACCTTTACTATAAAGTCATAGAAAATGCACCTGCAATCCTACTACTATATGTTGACGATCTATTCATAACAGGTGAAGAGTCTCTCATTAGCCAGTGCAAGAAGGAATTAACTTCTAAATTTGATATGAAAGATCTAGGTCTCATGCACTATTACTTGGGAAGAAGAAGTATGGAAGAAGTATTCCTTAGACAATGAAAGTACGCAATAAATATCCTTCAAAAATTTGGAATGATGGATTATAATTCCATTGACACTCCTATGAATGCGGATATAAGAAAAGTGAAAGTTCCAGATTCTGATCCAGTAGATCCATCTCTATATCAACAACTAATTGGGTCATTGATGTATTTGGTAAATACTCTACCAAACATTTTCTTTGTTGTAAATACACTAAGCTAGTTCCAGGTGGAACCAAGACATGAGCATTGGATAGCTGCAAAGCATGTATTAAGATATATTTGTGGGAAAATAAACTATGGTGTGAGATATACCACATCCAACGATATACAACTTCATGGATTCATAGACTCTGATTGGGCAGGAAGTGCAGAAGATAGAAAGAGCACTTCAAGTATGTGTTTCATCTTGGGCTCTGCTATGATATCTTGGGGCAACATGAAACAAAAGTCTATCGCACTCAACATAGCAGAAGTAGAGTATATGGAAGCATGTGAAGCATGCACAAAAGAAATATGGTTAAGGAAGTTAATCTCCGATTTATTTGATCAGATTCTAGAATCAACCATAATATATTGTGATAATCAGAGTTGTATAATATTATCAGAACAACCCGTGTTTCATGAAAGGTCGAAAAAATTGAGATCAAATACTACTTTATTCGAGATAAATTCCAGGAAGGAGGGGTAAATCTCGAGTATATCCCCACTAACGAGTAGACAACAGACATTCTGACAAAACCTCTATTCAGAATAAAGTTTGCATATTTCCGAAAGAAGATGGGGATCATGGAAATAACACCCTTAGCTAAAAGGGAAGACTCTCCAGGTTAGGAGGGAGCACTAAAATATTATTGAAAAATATTGTTGAAAAATATTATTGAAACATTTATCTTTGTGACTGAAAAAAGTCCATATTGGATAGATTCTTTCCTGTTCAGAAAGTGGATTGAGATTTCTGACGGACTTCAATTTCCCATTG
Organism: Picea glauca; assembly: GCA_000966675.3. Classification (NCBI taxonomy): domain Eukaryota; kingdom Viridiplantae; phylum Streptophyta; class Pinopsida; order Pinales; family Pinaceae; genus Picea; species Picea glauca. The sequence goes on from JZKD02S1673620.1 coordinate 1,168,236, forward strand.
TGGTTAACATGGGAAATGGTACAGATTGTTGATGTATCATAGACAATGACTTCCCATAGTGCTTAACATGGGGAGTGGTCTAGTGAAGTCTCTCTTCTTGAGGGTTACTCAAGAAGATTGGCCCACCTCACCAGACAACGATTTCTCATTGTGGTTAACATGAGGAATGGTCTGTTTTCGAGGTTGATGTAGGACAATGTTTTCCTCTTGTGGTTAACAAAGAAAATGGTTTGGACAGTCATTCCTTAGGGTTTATACATTCTCTCTAGGGTGTACTTTGATTAGTGTAGGAGGAATGGCCCAGGGTGAGGAATGGTCTAGGTTTATCAATCAGGGACACGCATTCCTTAGGGTTTATACATTCTCTCCAGGGTGCACTTTGATTAGTGTAGGAAGAATGGCCCAGGGTGGGGAATGGTCCAGGTTCAGAAGACATGACAGTTATTCTTCCTTGCTTTAGAAGAATAGTCCAGATATCTCATTGTTCTACTCTGAGGGAAGATATTCTTTCATATCTCACAGACGTGAGTGAAAGATTGGCCCATATGATTCAGTTTATATCATAACATTGTTTCTGTGCAGGTTGCTATCAGATGATTGTTATGAACACTGTATGACAGTAGATGTATACTACTGTGGTGGATTTGTTCCACTGTTTGTGACTATGTGTCACAATTTGAGTAGTTGCGTACTACCATGGATAAACACAAGTGTGTTTTATCAATTGATATTGTACCAGTTGTCATAGGATATTATCCAGTTGGATAATAATGACGATTCTTGTGATACTACCAGTTGAATGGTCTGTTTGTGCTCAATACCATACCTCCCTAGCTAGAAAGGAGTGTTAATATTATGGTATCTTTAGGAGGTATGAACCTCTATTGTGACTTATGATAAGATTAGAATAGTCTGGAAGGAAGCAAAGAAGTAAAGGAAACCCTAGACGAGATGTCGGCTGCAGAAATAGATTTAATATGAATTAATTAGTACCCAGAAGGAGAAGTCGGCTCCGGTAAGCTTGCTAGATTACTATAAATATAGGGCACTAGTTTCTCATTATACACATTCTTAGAATTGCAGAGAGCTAGTTGTGCACACTCCATTTGGCAGTTTTGTGCGCAAGTTTCTGGGTGGGACTATCTAATCAACTTTGGTTACTTTTCTTGCCTGGTGCATTAGCCTTGCTTGGCTATTGATTGCTACCATTATTATTCTCTGTTAAGGTCAAGGTGCTCGGAGGGTGGCTTCGACCTATGGTTGGGTTACAAGGGTATTTTCAATGGTAAAACAAGAACAATCTTTCATATTTTAGCAATACATTGATATTAGAGTGGTCATACTACATGTTCACCAATTAGCAGAAGACATTATATTCTTCTAGCTCAAATACTTGGCAAAATGATTGAATTGTCAAGCAATCAGGGAATGTTTAGATATTGTAGTTGTTCACTTCCATATCTCAACTTTCTTCCAGTTCATTTTAGATGAACCATTAAACATCCAGATTGGTGGGTTTTCAGGCATTTCTTCATTGAGGCTCAGCTCAAGAGTTTCACTTTGAAGACTTGGAATTGATACCACTTTATGCTTTGTTGTTGGTATTATTGATCGAACTTGTGATTGAGGGGTGGATTGTTAGCCTATGGCTTACCTTAACCAATCACTAAGTCTAAATTGTCACCTATATTTGTATTATTCCTTTATGATATTAGTAATGTATCCTTACATGATGACTAATTATTTAACTAAGATTGACTAGCCTAGTCATCATGCATGATTTTAGGATCTAGAAAAAATCTTTGTATGAGGTGGCATCACCCATTGCACTATAAATATGTAACATTTGTGTGAATACATTTGAGTTGTCTATTGAGCATTTTTCCACCATCTTGTTGTTCTTGTTTATATTTTATCACACTAATGATTGTTTGGTTTGATTGTGATGTTGAAAGCATTCCTATAATTAGAGATTTCTTCTCCTAGTGAATCTATACATTTTACATCTTCATAATTTGATGAAGAGAAAGAGGTAAATGCAAGAATAATCTAATGTCTTTTTTTGTCATGCAAAAGATTATGAATATTCATGATATTATATGAGGAAGCATGTCATCAAACCATGTCACATTATGCACTAAAACCTTAATTAAGAATAACATTGATTTGAAACCTTTTCTTTTGTATAAAATGTAGATGTAAGAGTACATCAAATGGATGTAAAATGAGACCTTCACAATATTGACAAACATGAAGAGAATTATATACAACGACCACTAGATTATGAAAACTAATGGAGATTCCCGTCATCCTTGCAGATTAAAATAGCCTCTTTATGAAGTTGAGGAAACTCCAGGAGGTTAGTATGAGAAAGTAGATAATCATTTTATATGACAAAGTAGATAATCATCTTATGCATAATGGGTGTATTCTTGTCACTTTGATAATAACATGAAACATTCAAGATGTTGGCAAATATGTTTTTTGATTGTGTATTGATAATATCATTGTGAATGGCTACGTTGATTTGCAAGGTGAAGCATGAGCTTCCATAAGTGTTTGAGATGATGGACTCGGGAGAGATAGACTATTTTATTAATATTAAAGGTTTGGAAAGAGGAAAATGGCAATTCATAAGTCAACCTAAGCATGCAATTAATTTAATTATATTTTTGTATGCATTGAGTTGTTAGTCATTGTAATTTAACTAGAGATTTGGATGACAAGGATTCTACTTTTGTTTATGTTTATTTTTCTATTCTTGTCCAATTTCATTGTCTTTCAAGAATAAATCTTCTATTCTTGTCCAATTTCATTGTCTTTCAAGAATAAATCTTCTATTCTTTTTTCTTCTACATATGTTTGACTCTAATTTGGTTTAATGGTGTTGCAAGAAGAAATCTATTATTGCTCTTTCTTCTACAAAGTTTGTATTGTAGTATGGTTTTAGGGTCTTGCAAGAAACAATATTCTATTGTCCTTTCTTCTATAAAGGTTGAATATCATGAAGCAGGTCCAGATTCAAGGTATTGCAAGAAAAAATGTTCTATTGTTATTTCTTCTTGAGAGGATGAATATTGTGAAGATGTTACTGCATCAAAATCAATGGTTTGAATTCAAACAATTCTTGTTGAGTTGGGATTTCCATATGAGAAGCCTATTACTTTATATTATGATAAAGTTAGTTCTATTCATATCTCATTCTTCATCTAAGGATGATGGATGTTCAGGAATATCAACACTAAATAAGTCACAACTGCAGTGATATTGTTTCACCAATGAGTAAATAGTAGGCATTTTTATCAAAAATTAGATAGAGACAAAGTTTGTGAAATCCAATAGAATTAATCTTGATTTTCACTCCTAAATTGTTGAACAAAATATGGATTTTGTCCTATGTAGATTAGTCATTTTCTAAATCGGGGTAGGTAATTGAGTATTTTATGGATAGTTGAAGGAGGAAGGGGTGATTTAGGTACAACTATGGATGTATAAATTCATGTACAAACACACAAAAGACAAAAAAAAAAAGTTTTGGCTTGTAAATTCTTGATGCCTTCATTGCTTCTAAAGGAAGACATAAATAAACAAATTCTACTAATAATAGAAACCTAAGAACTCGCCTCTTCTAGATCTTTCTTCAACTATAACAAACTAAAAATATTCTAGAAATCTAAAATTAGAACTCTCAAAAAAATAGTTAAAGGGAGTAATTAACATATTTCAACACGTCCCTTTAATTACAACCACTAACAGTTCTAACACTAACCATGACATCTTAAAAATCGACATTGGTTACAAAATTCATAAGATCATGGTTTGTTGGTCTAATTCTTATCTAGTCTTACAACACTTGAGACCAACAAAAAAAAATGTTTTACCTTATTTACCTAATGTTGGTGTATCTTTTACTCTCTATGCTCTACAAGATTTCTCTTCTTTTTGGTCCAAAGTTTATATTTTTCATAAAATTTCTTCTTCTTCAACTTCAGGGTTACTCTAGTCATCTTCTTCAATATTTTTTTATCATCTTTTTGTACTTGAGTTATTGTTGATTTAATATTTCTGTCAACCTTTAGAAGATAAAAAAAAAAAAAAAATCTTTCATCTCTTCTTCGTTTGTTGCAATATCCTCAGCAACTCTTATGGCTACCTCTTTATTTGGTTCTTATTTTGTTATAGTTCTCGTAAATTTTCCATAACCACTTTCATCTCCATCATACTTGGGCTTTCCAAGACACTCCTCAAGAAATGCTAATTCAACATACAATTCAACATTCAGTGTAGCCTCATTTATGTTTTCAACAACTTCCATTGCTAAATTCTCCTCACATTTTCCTAATCATACACAAGTAGTTTCATTCATCTTCAAATTCAATTTAATCATCCATATATGTATCTACACAATGGGTTCCACTTTCTTTACCATGATCATACTCTGCATCTCGTACAAGTCACATTTTTCTTTTGCAATTTTCTGAACAAATTTTGTTATAGTGTTCAGGAAAACAATAATCTCCATGTCTTGTTTATCTTGTTTTTATTCAAGAGTCTATTTATCAACAACTACAACACTCAGTGGTTCATCATGATGTTGATCGATGTTGCTCCCTCTTTCACTATATGCCATTTCCAAAATATCCCCAGTTTCTTTGGACCTGATTGTTGCTACAATTTTGGGAAAAATTATCTCATTCAATCCTTCTTGAATGACATACAATGTTCTTTCATTTTGTTTCTTGTTTTCTATGAGTTTATCCTTGTGATCTTGAATTATGGTCTCATAGGCTTTCCACAATATCCCATAAATCTTATGTACTGAGTCTCGTTCTCATCTTACTAGCCCCAAAATCATAATTTTTACTACATAAACAAAAAGAGGGTGGTAGATAAAAATTTCTTCAAAAATTAATGTTGAGGACTCCAAATGTATTCAAATTCACTACAAAATGTCACTCTTGAAACCAATTTTTCTTTTTTTCTTTTTTTTTAGTTCCAAAGTTTTTGTAGCTTGTACTATGAAGTTGTACAAAGAAACCCCAAAAACTTTCTAGATGCACCCAAAAATCTCATTAAAATTAAAATAATGAAAATTCTCACTCGCCTCCTTTAAAATTAAAATAATGAAATATATACAACAAATTCCCTTTTAAAATCTCATTAAAAATAAAATAATCAAAAGTCCGAGTGGCCTCCTTTAAAATTAAAATAATGAAATATATGCCACAAATTCCCTTCTATTACGGGCCTCATTCAAAATTAAAATAATGAAATATGTACAATGACTTACTTATTCGAAAAGATAAGTCGTAACTTTATTTGAGATAAAAGATTTCTATTCAACGCATTATACGGTCATCATACCTCTTTAAACTAGCATAGTCGTAAACTTGTGGCTGGTGAACGCCGTAACATTTCGGCTAACCCAGAAAATGAAATTAATCAGACTGGTAAATTGGTAAATATTAAATGGTTGGGTTCCACATTTAAATATTTCCACTCTGTAACAAAATCTTAATCTTTGTTAATCACTCACAGGTGGTAATACGTAGAAATATGAGAAACACCACATAGTGAGGCAATGCTCGTAATCTATATTGTTGAATGAGGACTGATTACATCATTATATAGGAAATTACTCTACTTAGTCAGTCACATCAAACCACAGATAACTAGACTCTACTTATGCTACTGACTCTGTCAACTGACGCTTACAACTGACTCTTACTCCATTATTTCCAAGTCTCCCCCTTAATGAAGAATGGATTGACTTATACACCTAACATCTCCCTAAACAACTCAAACTTAATCTTTCCAAGAGGCTTAGTGAAAATATCAATAGCATTTCACTAGTATTACAATACATAAGAGCTATTTCATTTGACTACAACTTTTCTCTAAGAAAATGAAACTGATCTTCAACATGCTTTGTCCTTGCATGAAAAGTCGGATTCCTCGAAAGATTGATTGAACTTTGATTATCACATTTGATCATTATAGGTTCCTTTTGTTCTTTTCCAACATCTTGAAGAAGTCTTCTCAACCAAACAACTTCACAAGTTGTTGCACACAAGGCTTTATTTTCTACTTCAGTAGAAGAAAAATATGCAATAGGCTTCTTTTTACTGCTCCATGAAACAACCCCAGATCCAATGCCAAACACATATCCAGTGGATCTTTGATCATCCAGATTTCCAGCCCAATCAAAATCTGAGTAACCTGTCAACTCAACATCAGATACATCAATATATTTAATACCATAATCAAGTGTTCCTTTTAGATACCTGAGAACTGCCTTTTCTACATTCCAATGGATTTCTAGAGGCTTCACCATCAAGTGACTTAACACACTCATAGAGTATGCAATATTAGGTCTAGTTGTGGTCAGATAATTCAAACTACACACCATTTGTCTATACATAGTGCCATTCACCTCCTTCGAACTATCATCACAAGAAAGTTTCACATTCTGCTGCATGAGAACAATAGAAGACTTACACTGATCCATTTTAAATCCCTTAAGTACTTCTCTGATATATTTACTCTGTAAAAAAAAATGGCCTGCATTTCTCCAAACTTCAAAACCTAGGCATTAATGTAACTCACCAAGATATTTCATTTCAAATACCTGTGACACCTGCTCATCGATTTCATTAATTAATTTCTCTGCATTTCCTGTAATTATCAAATCATCAACATAGAAGGAAATCAATACTATATACCCCTACTCATCAAATTTGGTATACAGATTTGGATCACTTTTTCTCCTCATAAAATCCTGTTGAAGAAAGAAAGAGTCTATCTTCTCATACCATGACCTAGGTTCCTGTTTTAGCCCATACAATTCTTTCTTTAACTTACACACTAAGTGTTCTTTCCCCTGTTCTACAAACCCTTCAGTTTGAGTAAGGTAAACCTCATCCTTTAACTCACCATTCAAAAATGTAGATTTAACATATAACTATTGTAGCTTCCAATGATACTTTGTAGCTAAAGCAATTAACAATCTAATAGTATTCAATTTAGCTACTGATGCAAATGTTTCATCATAATCAATACCTTATGTTTGTGAATACCCTTTGCAACCAGTCTAGCCTTATATTTGTCTATACTACCATCTGATTTAAATTTGGGTTTGTATATTCATTTTCATCCAATGGGATTTTTATGTTTAGGCAATTCAGTCAATTCCCATGTATTATTTTTTATTATAGATTCATATTCTTCCTACATTGCATTTCTCCATTCATCATGTTCATTGGCTTCATAAAAAATCATGGGTTCTATGACATTTGAAATGATACTCATTAGGGCATAATCCTTATACATCTCAGGGAGCCAAACCTATCATGGGAATCTTCTCAACTGATTATCTCCCTCCCCACTTTGTGAAGATCTGTCTTCGCCTTTAGGTAAAATGTACTTCTTGAATTGTCCATATCACTGAGTCCTTCTTCTTGTTGTTCTTGTTGCTATGGTGGTTGTTGTTGTTGTTGCTCCTCTTTAACTCCTTCATCGAGAAGTCTATGTCATTCCTCATGACTAATGTTGTCATGATTTCCTCCTTCCTGCTTATGGAAAAGTACATCTCTACTTGCAAATACTTTGTGAGTAGAAGGATCAAATAGTTTGTATGCTTTGAATTCAGAACAATACCCAATGAAAATACATTTAATGGCTTTAGCTTCCAGTTTCTTCCTATTGGAATATGAGAAAAAACCTTAGACCCAAATACTTTCAAATTATGAGTTGAACATTAGGAACCATACAAGGCTTCAATATGAGTAACATTATCACTATTCTCTAAATAAACTGTAGTATTTATGGCTTCATCCCAAAATGCATTTAAGTGATTCTTACCTTTCATCATACCGCGTGCACACTCTACTAGTGTTCTGTTTTTCTTTTCAATGACTCCGTTCTGTTGTGGAGTGTGAGGTATTGTATATTGTTGTACTATTCCATGATGTTTGCAATATTTGATGAAGTCCCCTTATTTATACTCTCCCCTTTGATCTGAATGAAGGATTTTGATGGATTTTCCTGTCTTCTTTTCCACCATGATTCTGAATTCCTTAAAGTACTAAAAAACATCACTTTTTTGTCTAAGTAAACCCATGTGTATCTCATGCAATCATCAATAAATAACATAAATTAAAATGAACCTCCTAAAGACCTATTATGCATAGGCCCACAAACATCAGTATGCACAAGATCTAACACATCTCTCTTTTTCCTATCAGGATTAGAGGGAATTCATCTCTTTGCATCTTTCCTAATGCACATCCATCACAAGAAACATTCTCATTCTTTAACATGGGAAGTCCTTCAACCATATTCTTTTTCTATAATAACAATAAATCAGCATGATTGATGTGGCCATACCTTTGATGCCATAGAATCTATGTTGGCATACTTGCAGAAGTCAGTGTGTGATGTGCTTTGCTGGTAACATCAAGTTTGTATAGGCCTCCTTCTCTGACTCTCATTGCAACAATTTTGAAATGGTCCAGTAGATCCTTCACTATGCAATAATTCTTGAAGAACTCAACCTTCAAGTCCTGATTTGTAATGGTGGATACATAGATCAAATTTTTCTTTATTCCTGACACATAAACAACATTGCGAATGTGACGAACTGTACCATTCGGCAATGTCACAGGAATGTCTCCATATCCCTTGGTCTGATGAGCGCGGTCATCACCAAGATATATGCTCGCTCCATTCTGTGTTTCTTTAAAATTAGTATACCACATCTTATTGCATGCCATATGTAATGATGCTCCATAATCCACAAACCAGGCATCAGAATCATCTCTTTCAGCAAATAAAGCAATGTTAGACACAAACAGCCTAAGATCCTGTGAATCAAAATTTGGGGGTTCATCAATAACATCACTAGCAATAAATAATCTGAGATCATGATTTGACCACTTTTCTGCATAATGACCTGAATGTGTTCTAGGTTTGTTCCTAGCCTCATCACTTTTCTTCTTATGACAGTCTTTAATAATATGTCCAGGTCGGCCACAATAAAAACAACTCCTTGACTCAGTCCTGTTAAATTGCATACCTTGATTTGGTCTTGGAGATTGTCTTCTCTGCGATGAACTGCCTCTCTACCATGAACTGCCTCCTCTGCCTCTGTCTCCTAATCTCCCTCTCGTAGATCTCTTATTTGACCACAACTCCAAATCTTTATTTTGAGGCTTCAAATTCCCGCGCCTCTCTTCCTGTTGCAGCAAAATACCTATCAGTTCTTCAAACATAGGAGGTTTCTCCCTTGATACGAGACCTATTATGAACATATGATAATCTTCTAAGATACCATTTACGATAATAGTGACCAGATCATTGTTGGAAACAATTTCCCCTATATTTACTAGCTTGTCTTTCACCTCTTTAATACGATCCAAAAATAAACTAACAGATTTATTTCCATCCATCTTAATGCCAAGCAATTTAGTTTTCAAGAACAACATGTGATTTGTGTTGCTAGTTTCATATAATGCTTTAAGCATTGTCCATGTTGCAGCAGAACTTGTAGCTTCTTTAATATGTGGAATTATGTTATCTTTAACAGATATGCGCAACAATACCTTTGCTTTATTTTCGCGGTTCTCCCAATCTTGGATCTGTGCTGCTATCGCACCTGCAACCGCATCAAATTTCACTTCAGTTCCCTTCGTAATGTTTCAGACACCATAGCCCTCCATCAGGGTCTGCATCTTGAATTTCCAGTTAATTAAATTCGAGCCATCTAACTTGTTGGCTTCATTGAGGTAGGTTTCCACCAGAGGATTCATCATCTCTGCGAATGTTTGCTTGTCCAACCAAACAATGGATCCTTCTATCACCAAGGATATGCAACTTTCTGTCACTCTACCTTCGAATACCACCAATGCATCTCAATCTTGACTCTCAACTTTCTTAAGAAAAAACCTTAAAAAAATAAATCCTTAACACCATTCCATGCATAAAAAAAAAACTCATGCTCATTTATAAAAAAGTTCTCATATAAAAGACCACATGTAAAAAAAACCTCTTATATAAAAAAATCTCAGACTCATATAAACTCACTCTTATATAAAAAGAACTCCCACTCATATAAACTCACTCAAACCTCATCCACTTAAGATCTCCTTTATATTTCAACTCATGCAAATGCATGCAAATCACACTCATGCATGCAAATCTTGAATGACTCAAACTATCTCATTCTCAAATAATAAAGATGATACCACTTTAATAAAAAAGTTTATAACTTCACACATACTTCCACATTTATTAAATTATTTGGCCATCCTTTAAACCTTTCATAAAATAAGAAACCCTTCCACGTTCATTCAAATGTTCCTAAAATAAAATTCAAACTATAACCATGCAAAGCGCATGCAACTCGTGGCACTCTTTTTTGAGAACGGTCGATCGGACTTATTCCAGTCCTCACGCTCCAATGCTCATGCAAATCGTGGCTTCCCACAAGCTCACGAATTTTCCCACGACTCTCTTCCCAAGCCAGTAAGCAATTAAAAAAACAAATTTGAAGCGGCTCTCTCAAGAACCCACGCGTCCCTTCTCAAGCTCGAACCCAGGCGGCCGTGGATAGGCAGCTCCTTCACTCGCCCACGGGATGGCAATAGCGATTGCCAGTTGATGCTTACCCTTCCCACTTTCTCACGGAGCAAAAACTCACGATTTCCACACGGACTGCGCAAACACAAGGGTTTCCGCACCTCACGCAGCTAGTAGAATGTGGGGAGTCTGCACCTCACGAGTTACTTGGGTGCTGAAATCTTTAAAGCCCTCTGCACTGTAATACGCAACTCGACTGCGGAAATTTGAGGTTTTTGAATGTGCGGGAATTTTGAGTAGTATGTCGCTGCACCCTTCAAGAGGAGGATCTGTTGACTTTAAAAAATTTAAGCATTTTACTAGGTGGTTCTGATACCAACTTATCAATATGAGAAACAACACATAGTGAGGCAATGTTCACAATCTATATTGTTGAATGAGGACCAATTACATCATTATATAGGAAAGTATTCTACAAGTGAGGCTTACAAGTAATTCTATTATTTTCAAGTGTAATCAACTAGCTACCTTAGTAAATTTTAAAAGTAAAAAAATAAACATGTACACTGATGTCTTTATAATAGTGAGGAAATTAGTGGTTGAAATCACAACCATTTATTTATTGAAAGGATTAAGAATATTTCATCAATATTTAATCTTGTCCATACAAAACTGAACCTATTAAATGTGCCCATTATCAATAGATGTACGCCTTTAAAAGTAATAAATCTGCTAGATTTAATAAGTGTGATTTGAACCTCAGACGGACGGCTGAAACGACTAGAGTTTTGATAACAGCTATTGGAACCTCAGACGGACGGCTAGAACGGCTAGGGTTTGGATGACGACGACTATATCGGAGGGCTCAGCCCCTTCAGCGGATAGCGCAGCAGCTCTATAGCGAACGGCAGCGGCTTTGCGAATCGAGATGATTCTCTTCGCTCTGCTCTCAAATCCTTGATCCGCGCTTTATTGCAATTTCTTTTTAATCCGCGACATCCGCTCAAATTTTCTGCATACCACGGCCTCACGGCCTCCACTTTTATAGATCTGATAAGAATTAGTTACAGGTACAACTCATGCACAAATACCAAATACAAAAGTTGTGGCTTATAAATTTCATTGCTTCTCAAGAGAACAGTTAAATACACAAAAGTCTACTAAACTTAAAAATTCAGCTGTTCTAAAACTTTCTTCATTTACCTAATTCAGCTCTTCTAAAACTTTCTTCATTTAACTAAAACTAACTTAAATTCTTTTACTCTGTTATAACTGTAAAATTATAAAACTCCGAAAATAGCTAACCACAATAATTACCATATTTCAACAACTAACTGCAACTCTTTTACTCTGTTATAACTGTAAAATTATAAAACTCCAAAAATAGCTAACCACAATAATTACCATATTTCAACAACAGTTGTATTAGAAATTAGTTGAAGTATAACATAATTCTTGATTAACAATTCTTTGCTTTTAGAAGTTTACATATACATATGCTTCACTTCTAAAAGGCATTTTAATTCTGAAAGCATTGGAAAGCTGTTACTGCTCTCCTTTGTCTATTTATTTTCTATTATTCGTTGTTTATGCAGTTTCAATGCTTAGTGAACAGTGACAGAACCCAACTTCTTTGTTGCATTTAGTTATTTCTACAAACCAATCCAAAAACTTTTGCATCAAAAGACAGAAACAGTTGTTGTGCAATGATTTATATTACAAATAACTTAAAACAACACATCCCAACGGCGTATGGAATCACCATGAACAACCTTTTCCTATTACAAAGATCATGTTTTAGGTATTATTTTCTTCGATGCCTGACATGCGTTTTTCTTTATTTGATATAATAGCTTACAATAGAAGTATTTGAAAACCCAGAACCGAGGCTTTTTTATAGTACAGATAACTTCAACAACGGCTACATGGAATAGGATTAAAGCACAGAAAACGATAATTACAATTTTTCATTTTTTCT
>JZKD02S1673620.1:1206941-1217845 GCA_000966675.3 Picea glauca
TTTACCAAATGCTTACAGTTTGAGAGGATATTCTTCATACCCTCAAAGAGAATTTTGTCATGGCCCAAAATCACATGAACCAACAAGTAGATCAAGATCCCTCTGAACGTTAATTTGCAGAAGGGGATCAGGTGTTTCTTCGACTACAACCTTACAAGAAAAATTCCCTTAAGGCTAACCATTGTCAGAAACTGACACCAAAATTTTATGGTCCTTATACCATTCTCAAGCGTGTGGGACAGGTGGCCTATCAATTATCTTTTTCCCAATCATTCTAAGCTCCATCCTGTTTTTCATGTTTCCTGCTTAAAGAAGGTTCTTGTACATAAGTGCCAAACTCAAACCAACCTTCCCAAGTTGGATAAAGAAAGCTCCATTTAGATACAACCGCAAGTAGTTTTGGACCAATGTGAGCATCAAATACATCAGCGAACCATCAAGGAAGTGTTAGTCCAGTGGAAAGATACAACTCCATCAGATGCCACTTGGGAACCAACTACCATTCTGCAGCAATTTCCCCATCTCAAGCCTTGAGGAAAAGGTTGTTTTTAAGGGTGAGGAAATGTTAGGGACCTAACCCTCACATAGGTAGAATAATATATTTCCATGTAATAAAGGTCAATATTAATAAGGCCTAGAAATAAGAAAGAATAAGTCCAATGTAAGAAGACCTAATAGAAGCTTTCTCTTCTAGAAGGATCTTCCTCTAGATGGTTCTTTTGATAGACATATTTAGTATAAATAGGATTCGAGAGTATGAGAATTCTTGTATTATATATTATTGTAATAGAGCTCTACTCTACAGGAGGATTCCCCCTTGAAGAGGCAATTGAACATTGCTATTAGTAATCAAAGTGTTCTTTCTGGTACTATTTTGGCATCATTTTGGTATTATTGTGGTCTTGCTCTAGTTATATTGTTGTTCATTTTCCATTTCTAGCTATTTTTTTTTATGCATACATTTTATATCTCGAATATTACATTGTTTCATTCATAAGGGGAAGGTATCATTCACCTTGAATTTCTCTTGAACCCCAAAGAATGCCAAGTGACTTCTTCATTTTGAGTAACCTCAAGAGAGGGGTGGGTTTTATCTTTGTCTGATCTCCCTTCATCAACCAACTAGATCTTGGGGCATCTCCATTGGAGTGATTTTCTTCTCCTCCTAAATAGAAGGAGGTATCCTATTGGGGTGACATTGATAGGAATACCTACATGTTACGTCAATCTAGGCATATTTTCCTTTAGGCTTTAGGCAAGTATAGATTGTGCGATAACATTTATGGCACCATTAGTGGGGAACACTAAATCAATATTCCTCAATGACACTTTTTTGGTAAGTCTTTTACTCAAAGCCTCCACTTCATAGAGCTTACCTAGAGACTCCACTAAGGGGGATTCCATCACTCTCTTTGATAATCCTTAAGAGGTTATCTGGACTCCACTAACTTACTCTCTACTTCATGATACTTTCAAGACATGGGATCATGGTGCCCTAGGAACAAGTGTATCTGACTATTGATTTTGAAAATTTTCAAGGATACGTGCATTATTTTGATATAAAATGGTTAGAAAACTCTCCAAGGTTTGGAGGCCTCCAAATCACTCACATTGTATAATTCTTGAAGTATATAAGTGAGATAGAATTTGAAGAGGAGGATGTTCTGGTAAAATTGTTCATACTTTATGTGCCTTCTTTTTTTCAATATTGGATTAAGGGTTGTTGCGAAGATAAGAGTATATCTTATTCTATAGACTCATCAATAGGTTTATTGATTTTGTGAAACTAAAATTCTAGACATATGAAGATTCCCTTCAAAATCTCACAATAGCCCTAGAGGACGAAGGATTCACCATTAATATTGTGGAATATCTCACCGATGTGTACCATACTAAATACCAAGAACCCTTTGATATAAAATGAGATATTTATGAATAAGGTTGTCAACCCCTTGAACAAGAGAAAGATCTTTGCCATGATTTAATAGACTGAGATAAAGACTTGACTAAAGAAGTAATTTATTAGGATGAAGCGCTAGTATCTTCTCTTCTGTACGATGAAGCTCCCCAATATCCCATCTCACCTACACAAGATGAAGAGAATTAGGTGAATCATTTTCCTTCCAAGTTTTTTATGACACTTTGTTTTATGATTCAGAAGGTGAAGAAGTAAAGGAACCCCTCGAAGAGCTAGGTCATTCATTTTTTTATGAAGGAAAAAATATGAGTAAAGAGACGAGTCTTGGGGATGACGTGTTGGATCCTCTTCCAATTGATGAAGTCATCCAAGCCTTTGACTCTCCTGCATAGAAAGAAGTGAACACGGTAAGTTATTTCCATTTCCAACATTTTGATGATGCTTTATTTTATAATTTTGAAAGTGAAGAAGTATTAGAGGAGCCCTTTGATGCATTAAATAATTCATGTTATGATAAAGGTAGTGACATGGTTGATAATATTGATGAATTCATACAAGTTGGAAGATGTAAGTGGGATGTTGTTTGTTTTGATGAGGATCCCATTTATGATATGGAGGGATGTATTAGAATGTTTCCTTTACAAAAATCAAATAATGTTCCTAATAATTTTGACATTTGGCAACAATATGATGATATAATTACAAAAGTTTTCAAATCACCCAAGGATGACCCAGTTCAATGTTATCCTGATGATTTTTTGTCATAACTTGAGGATTTTGATGAGTATTCTTTTGAGCACTTGGATTTATTCTACGAATAATATTCTCAACTTTCATTGTGCTCAAATTTTGATAAAGGTGAGGACGTTGCTTGCCTAAAGTAGGATACTTGTGACAAGGTTGTCCAACTCCCTCTAATTAATTTACCTTGTTATGTCACTAACGATGCAGTTGGGGAATATGTCTCTTGTTTCAAGTTTTCTTTTTATGAAAAAAATTATGTTATAATTTTAAGGGGAGGTTGAATGCCTTAAGAAGTTTATTCTATCAATCTTTCAACTTTCCCCTGACAAGCTGTCAATTTCCCTCTAAGTTCTTATTAATCCCTTCTCAGAACCCAAGGAGTGATGACGTCCAATGTAGTAAACCCTTGGATTCTTTGAGTCAGTCCTTTGAGACCTTGACCTCTCATGATCTTTTTCTAAGATGGATTGATCACTTTTATGGAAGGGTGATTTGGCATGATTTTGTCCCTCCCTCCTGCCCCCATGAGCTATACTTTACGACTTGCTATGATATAATGCATTCTCTAACTCATGTTTATTTTGTTCTTAACTTGTCATTGTTTTGGTTTATGATGAAGCATAGAGGCAAGTGTTATGATACATTTCTTGTGTGGTTGTACTGGTTGTATGATTATACCTAGAATTTGATAGGTAAGTATCAGTGAGGTAGGGTAGGTAGGCATTTGCATTCATTGTATATATAATTTAATTTTATATTAGCATAGTTGTAGTTGCGCTTTTCATATTATTTTCCTCACTTTTATATATGTATTTTCATGATTAGGTTTTAGATTAGATAGTTTAGTTTCATTTTCAAGTTTTGCATCATGTATGAAAAAGGGGTGATAGCACCACCCTAGGTATTACTAACATCTTATGTTGAGTCTTAGTAGGAATAGGTCACCCCAGATATTCTAAGGTTCTCATGCTCTCTAAGGTCAACACGTGTCCTTGAGTTGGAGCTAGATGCTACCCCCAAACCTAGGGATAACTAAGAAGATCATTTCTTGAGGTCCACATGTCCTAGACATGGAGTGTTGAGCACCATAAAACTTTAGAATAGCCTCGAAAGGCCCCTTTTTTCCACAACAGAGTCCACATACCATAAAATGTAGTATCCATCACTCTGACTCATCTTGAAATGGAAATGAGACTTTCTCCATGAGTTAATAAGTCAAGGTATCATGCTATGTATCGCTCCAATTTTTAAAAAATTTAAACATGTTTCAATAAATCTATATGGATTTCATAAAATTTTCTTCACTTTATGCTCTTTTCCTTTTTCAAACCCGGTAGAGTCAAATTGTTCCCTAGTAAGTTGGTTTCCCTTTAGGATAGGTTGTTTCAATCTCTAAACACTCATGGATCGTTCCCTCCATACTTACCATTTTCCATATTTATCCCCTCCATATATCCACATTTTTGGTCATTGGGGAAGGCTCCACTTGGAAAGGGTTGTACCTCATCTCATGGGAAGAAGGGGATAAATGCCTAGGGGGGAATGTAGCTAGAAAATGTTAATATTTGAATTTAAACCTTCAAGATGATTCACCCAGGGATCCCCAAGAAAGCACTTAAATGATTATTAGCAGAAAAGGGGACCCACATATGAATAAAACACTTAAGGAATTTTTTGGTAGATAGAAGGTTTCATCATGAGTTAACCTGTCATGACCATGAACATGAAGCGTTATGAAACTACCACCCAAATGGTCACCAAGCTAGGGTAGTATCTTTTGGTTGCATGGAAAAGAGAAAGGGGGTCCCATAACAAACCAACCTTCTCATTTCCGTGAAATTTTTGTGGGTGAAACTGCCACTAGATGGTCACCAAGCCAAAGTGGTGGCCATCAACTCTTTCCTTCTAGCATGAAGAAAGAAAGATAAAAGAAGAAAGCATAGATAAAAATAATAAATGGAAATCAATGGGCTTGGAAACATTTTCATCCATGTTAAGGTGAGGCTCACCCTCAAAAAAGGAAATCATAGGTGAGTATTACATTTCCCTACTATCACATGTACCCCATTCCTAGAGGTTTTCCCCTCACCACCTCATACAATTGCATGATTTGGATCAATATCCACTGGGGAAATGACCTTGACTTAAGGGATATTGTCACAATAGGACACCCTAAGACCATTCCAAACCCTAAACTTGTCAAGCTACATACATTTTTTAGCATTTGTTTTGGTTTAGTGGGGTTTAATGAACATGTTTGGGCATTTTAATTATTATATGTGATTTACATATTATGATATATGTGACATATGTACCCCTATAGGGCATACCTGTTGTATTTTCAAGAACTTTCCCGGTGAACAGGCACATGGAGAGATGACTAGCTCAGGTCTTCATGATGGCTCAAAGCCCATTTGATGGATGTTGAGACCCCAACCAAGGGGCATGATGAATATGAAGGGGTTCTGCAAATAATAAGAAGGATTTTTCCTTTGGAGGCACCTTGGTGGACCTAGACCCAATGGGATGTTCCATTACCATCTAAATGTTGGCCTTTGGAGGCCTTGGATGTCATCCATGCAGCCCTAAACATTTCTACATGCAACAGTTGTTACCTTGGGGGTAATACTAAGGTTATTAGAATCTGTGGGTAGGTTTTTGGCCTTTTGAGGCCCAATGTTTCACTCCCTCATCCCATAATTCCATGACATAGGTACATCATCACCCTACAATGTCATAACATCAACCTTAGGAGGGTCTTTACATGAAAATTTATTTTATTTTGTCCAGAATTTAATCTTGTAAGAATCTGGCCAAGTTGACTTGTCTTTTTTGACCTAAAACTTAATTAAGGTCAACTTTTTGTATAAATAAAAGAAAAGTGACATAATTTGGATCATAACTCATCAAACACAAGTGGTGGACTGAAATTTGCACCCTCTTTAAGGGTTATTGTCTTAAATAACTAGTGTGCATCTCTTGGTGAAGCTTTATGGTGGTGTATTTTGGAATTTTCCATGGTGAAATGGTCTTCAAGTAGGGTTTAACTTGATTATGCTTGGTGAAGTAAGTATAAAATATTCATTTTAATTCACTTAATGGATTTTTTTGATAAATTTTACTTGTTTCATGTCTAATATTATGAAATTTCTTGTTGAAACGCTAGGGGAGAAACAACAAATGCTTCTTTCTCCCTATAATTCTTCTACTAGCTTGATCTTGCCAATTATACATTTTTGAGTGACTATTAGAGACATAAAGTGATATCTCTCTAGTAACCTCACTCTAATCACCAATTACTTTTATTTCAAAAAAATTGAGGGAAGGTATGCTAGGGCCTAGAAGTGCCTACTCTCTAGCAAAACCTCCCTTAAAGATTTATATGCTTGATTCCTTGAAGTGCCAACACGTCTTGCATATAAATCATCCCTTATATAATCATTATATTTATTTTATTTCACAAGTGATATTGTTCCTATTATTGGCTCCATAAAACCCTAAAAGGAACTGATTTCTATACTCATGTGGATGAATGAGATCAACACAAAATTTCAAATTGTCTTCTTGAAACTCTCACTAACACTAACATCCATATTGTTACTACTATAATCACTACTAAAACCTTTATTTTCCATCCCTAACAAGCATACTAACATAAAAAACTACCGAGCAATTTGTGCTAGCCTAGGTACTACCACCCAAGGCACTAATCTTCCCTTTGCTATCATTCCCGGAGAATAATTTTGAAGGTTTTTGAATGTTGTTGGTGTTGCTTTTGTAACTATTGTTACAACTATCATTATAGGCACTTAGCAACCCTTAAACTGTCCATAAAACCACCCAACACGTGTACTATGAAAAGTACTATCATTATATGCTAAAGTGTTTGTTTAATTTCCTAATTTAAGTACTTTATGAAATGGTTTTTTTGTTGTAATCATCACCTAGTTTATTGTTGTTACAAGTGTTTTGACAACCCATTGAAGTCACTTGTAGACTTGTTTTAAATATTTAAATTGTAAGTGACAAAGTGCTATCAATTTGCAAAAGTGTTTATATCATTCTTTGTCATTATAACTTGCAATTTGCAGACATATTGTTGCTACTATACATCTATCTTTTCATGCATAAGAGTGTTTTGGTAGCATATATTCTATGTTGAAGTCATTAATTTGAAATAGTTATATCATTGGTTATTGCAAATGTTTGTTTTTTCATTGGTAAGGGTATGGTATCATTCACCTTGAATTTCTCTTGAAGGCCAAAGAATGCAAAGTGACTTCTTCCTTTTGAGTGACCTAAAGAGACGAGTGGGTTTTACCTTTGTCTTATCTCCCTTCATCAACCAACTGGATCTCGATATGTCTCCCTTGGAGTGAGTTTCTTCTCCTCCTAAATAGAAAGAGGTATCTTATTAGGGTGACTGTGATAGGAATACCTCCATTTTATGTCAATATAGGCCTACTTTCCTTTAGGATTTGGTAAAGTATAGATTGTGTGATAATATTTTTGGTGTCATTGTCGGGGAACACTAAATCAATATTCATCAAGGAAATTTTTTTGGTAAGTCTTTTATTTAAATCCTTCACTTCACAAAGCTTACCTGGCGACTCCACTAAGGTTGATTCCATCACTCCCTTTGATAATCCTTAATAGGTTATCTGGTGACTCCACTGACTTACTCTCTACTTTGTGATACTTTCAAGACATGGGATCATGGCACCTTGGGAACAAGTGTATCCTACTATTGATTTTGAAAGTTTTCAAGGATACATGCATTGTTTTGATATAAAATGGTTAAACAACTATCCAATATCTGTAGGTCCCCCAATTACTCACATTGTAGAATTCTTAAAGTATATAAGTGAGATAGAATTTGAAGGGGTGGATGTTCTGGTAAAATTATTCATACTTTCCCTGTTG
Source organism: Picea glauca (assembly GCA_000966675.3). Lineage (NCBI taxonomy): Eukaryota > Viridiplantae > Streptophyta > Pinopsida > Pinales > Pinaceae > Picea > Picea glauca. The sequence continues at coordinate 1,214,527 of JZKD02S1673620.1, forward strand.
TATTTTTTTAAAGATTAGATTAAGGGTTGTTGCGGAGATAAGGGTATATCATCTTTGATAGACCTCATCAATAGGTTTATTGAGTTTGTGAAACCACAATTAGGGACAAATGAATATTCCCTTCAAAATACTGTAATATCCATAGAGGATGAAGGATTCACCACTGAGATTGTGGAAGATCTCAGGGATGTGTACCATAATCAATACCAAGAACCATTTGATATAGAACGAGAGATTTATGAAGAAGGTTGTCAACCCCTTGAAGAGGAGCAATATTTTTCCCATGATTCAACATAATGATGTAAAGACTTGACTAAAGAAGTGATTTATGAGGATGAAGCACTAGTATCCACTCCTCCATCTGATTAATCTCTCCAATATCCTATCTCTCCTACACAAGAGGAAGATAATGAGGTGAATCATTTTCCTTTCCATGTTTTTGATGACACTTTGTTCTATGACTCAAAAGGTGAGAACCCTTGGAAGAGTGAGGTCCTTCATTTTCTGATGAAGGCGAAAATATTATTGAAGAGATGATTCTTATGGATGATGTGTTGGATGCTCTTCCATTTGATGAATTCATCCAATCCTTTGATGCTCCTACCAAGAAGGAAGTGAACACGATAAGTTATTTCCCTTTCCAACATTTTGATGATGCTTTATTTTATGATTTGTAAAGTGAAGAAGTATTAGAGGAGCCCTTTAATGCATTAAATACTTCATGTTATGATAAAGGTAGTGACATGGTTGATAATATTGATGATTTCATAGATTTTGGAAGACATAAGTGGGATTTGATTAGTTCTGATGAGGATTTGATTTATGATATGGAAGGATATCTTCGAAGGTTTCCTTTAGAACAATCATATGATGATCCTAATAATTTTGACATTTGGCAACAAGATGATGATATAATTACAAAAGTTTTCCAGGCACCCAAGGATGACCTAGTGCAATGTTCTCCTAATTATTTTTTATCATACCTTGAGGAATTGGATGAGTATTATTTTGAGCACTTGGATTTATTATACGAATAATATTATCAACCGCTATTGTGCTCAAATTTTGATAAAGGTGAGGATGTTGCTTTCCTGAAGCGGGATACTTGTGAAAAGGTTTTCTAGCTCCCTCTGATTGATTTACCTCGTTATGTCAATAAGGATGCAATTGGGGAACATGTCTCTTGTTTCAAGTTTTCTTTAGGGAAAAAAAAATCGTTATAATTTAAGGGGAGGTTGAATTCCTTAATAAGTTTATTATCTCAATCTTTCATCTTTCCCCTATGAAGATGTTAGTTTCCCTCTAAGTTTTTCTTAATCCCTTTTGAGACCCTAGGGAGTGATATTGTCCAAGGTAGTCAACCCTTAGAATCTTTGATCCAACCCTTTGAGTTCTTGACCTCTCACGATCCTTTGATGATATGGATTGATCACTTTTATGGAAGGGTGACTTGGCATGATTTTTTCCCTCCCTCCCACCTCCATGAGGTAGACTTTACGACTTCCTATGATATAATGCATTCTCTAAATCATGTTTATTTTTTGCTTAACTTGTCATTGTTTTGGTTTATGATGATGCACGCAGGAAGGTCTTATGATACATTTCTAGTGTGGTTGTATTGGTTGTATGATTATACCTGACATTTGATAGGTAAGTACAGGTGAGGTAGGGTAGGTAGGAATTTTCATTGATTGTATATATTGTTGCATTGTATATTAGCATAGTTTTAGTTTCACTTTTCATATTATTCTCCTCACTTGTATATATGTATTCTCATGATTATGTTTTATATTAGATATTTGATTTCATTTTAAATTTTTTCATCACCTATGAAAAATGGGTGATAGCACCACCCCAGGTATTACTAACATATTATGTTGAGTCTTAGCAGGAAGATGGCACACCAGATATGTTGAGGTTCTCGTGTGCTCTAAAGTCAGCACATGTCCCCAAGTTGGATCCATATGTTACCCCCAAACCTAGGGGTAACTAAGGATATAATTTCTTTAGGCCCACATGTCTTAGACATGGAGTGTCGAGAGCCAGAAGAATTGAGCATAGCCCGAAAGGTCCCCTTTTTTCTGTAGCATAGCCCACATACCATCAACAATAATATCCATCACACCGGCCTAGTCCTGAAATGGAAATGATTCTTGTTCCATGAGGTTCTAAGTATGAGTACCATGGTATGCATCACTCCGACTTTTAAAACATTTAAACATGTTGCATTAAATCTTTCTGTATTTCATAACATTTGCTTAACCTTATTCTATTTTCCTTGTTCAAACCTAGGAAGGTCACATGTTTCCCTAGTAAGTTGGTTTCCATTTAGAATAGCCAAACGAATTGAGCATAGCCTTGAGGGTCCCATTTTTTTTAAGCATAGCACACATACCATCAACAACAATGTCCATCACACCAGCCTAGTCCTAAAATGGAAATGATTCTTGCTCCATGAAGTAATAATTTTGAGTATCATGGTATGCATCACTCTGATTTTTAAAACATTTAAACATGTTTCATTGAATCTTTCTGGATTTCATAACGTTTGCTTAACCTTATTCTCTTTTCCTTGTTCAAACCTAGGAGGGTAACATGGTTCCCTAGTAAGTTGGTTTCCATTTAGGATAGGTTGTCACCTAGTGGATATTTGAAGAGTCATATCCTTTTCCCTCCATACTTTGCATTTTCTATCTTTATCCCCTCCATCTATCCACATATTTGGGAATTGGGGAAGGCTCCACTTGGAAAGGTTTCTACCTTACCTCATGAGAAGAAAGGGGATAAAGGACCAGGGGGAGCTGTAGCTGGAAAACGTTAAGATATAAATTTAAACATTCGAGATGCTTCACCCGGGATCCCTAAAAAATAACTAAAATGCTTCTCAGCAAGAAAAGGGGACCCACATATGAATAAAACACTCAAGGAGTTTTTTGGTGGATAGGAGGTCTCATAATGAGTCATCCTATCATGAGCATGAAAATGTAGTGGTATGACACTACCAACCAACTGGTCACCAAGCCAGGGTAGTGACTCTTTTTTGCATGGCCAAGAGAAAGGGGTTCAAATCACGAGCCAACCTTCTCATTTCTATGAAATGTTTGTGGGTGACATTGCCACTAGCTGGTCACCAAACCAAGGCACTAACCATCAACTCGTTCTTTGCAGCATGAAGAACGAAATCTAAGCGAAGAAAGAAAAGATAAAAATAATAAATGGCAATCAATGAGATTGGAAACATTTTCATCTGTGGCAAGGTGCAACTCACCCTCAACAAAATCACCCATAGGTGAGCGTTAAATTTCTTTGCTATCACATG
>JZKD02S1673621.1:0-13975 GCA_000966675.3 Picea glauca
TATCACTTTGTGAGAGACATGGTTGAGGAAAAGAAAGTGTTGCTAGAAAAGGTTGACACTTTGAAGAATGTTGCAGATTCATTGACAAAGTCTGTAAGCACAGAAAAGTTCTCCCGGTGTAGAGTAACAATGGGCATTGCTGTCCTGGATTGTTGACTATATAATATATAATATTGTGGCCCCTAGATGCAAAGAAAACAACAAGTGTGAGAATGTTGGGTATGTGTATATTCTTTGCATGTGTGTGTGTGGGTGCGTTAGATTCGACAACTGCATCTGACGATCCCTCGTAGTAGTGCTCTGTCTATGTCTTCTGCGTTGGGTGCTTTCCTAGGGGGTGTAGGTATGCCCCCCCATGGTTACGCACAACGTTCGGGGCAACGCCTCGATTTTTTTTTGTGGGTGGTTTTTGCTATTTTTAGAGGATTTTTCTATCTTTAGCGGTTTACTAAAAATAATCCCAGTTTTAGGGATTAGGGTTTTGGTATCCACGGAATACCTAAAAACATTGTATATATTGTATAGTGAANCCATGAATAACCACCATTTTCTCAAGGAATTCTTTGTATTGTTATGCTGCTGAGATTGCTAAGGACCCATTCTTTGGCAATAAACACCACAAGCTGCATTTCATAGAGCTATTCACCCCTCTCTTAAGTGAATAAGCTTGGAGTTCTTTCACCCACATTTTCATCTTTTCATTGTAAGTAGATCAAGCTTTGAGGGCCTCAAGAGCCTTCCATTGGAGAAAGAAGGGACCCAAGTCCCCTTTCTTCATTGTGCCTTTGGATTTCATCAATAGATCATCTTATACATTGGTGATATTGGTCCATTTGTACTTATTTTTCATTTGTTTTATATTCTCATAGTTTTAATTAGTTTTAGTTTAATTTTTGTTTATATTTCTATTGTTTCTCTTTCTAACCTTTCCTTTCACAGCTGTCATGCCTAGCAGAGCCCAACTGGGCATGTAAGCACTCTTGATTTTCTCACCTAGTGACGAATTGGGTGCAAACAATAACTGTTAACTCTAATTCATGAGGGACGTAGTTTCGTTAATGCTCTTTTAGTTTTTGCAACTCATAGCGAATAACATGCCCCTATTGAGTTAGGACACCTCCAAAACCTTCTTTACTTGCATCTACATAGACTATGAAGTCTTTATCTGGGTCTTCTACCTTTAAAACGGGTGCGGTGGTTAACGATTCCTTTAACTTATTAAAATGGTCATGACATTTTTGTGACCAATTAAAATTGGTTGCCTTCTTTTGTAAAGATGTGATAGGGTAAGAAATCTAAGAGATTCCCTCTATACATCTGCGGTAATATCCAATGATTCCCATGAATGACCAGATGCCTACTACATCCTTAGGGATCGACCATTCCATGATGGATCTTATTTTCTTTGGGTTGACTGCAATACCTCCTTTAGATATTACATGTCCTAGGTACTGTATTTTCTTTTGATAAAAGTCACACTTGTCAAATTTAGCATACAATTTGTTTTTTATTAAAGTTTGCAGTACTATCCTCACATGTTGTTCGTGTTCTTCTTCTATTTTAGAATACACTAGGATATCATCAATAAATACCAAAACAAAGTTATCCAAGTACTGACATAAAATCTTGTTCATTAAACACATAAATGTTGATGGCATGTTAGTGAGACTAAACAGTATAATTTTTTTTTTGTAATGTCCATATCTCATTATGAATGTTATTTTACTTATGTCCTCATCTGTTATTCTAACCTGGTGATAATCAGATCTTAAATCCAATTTAGAAAAAATCTTTGCCCCACTTACTTGATCGAATAGATCATTGATTCTAGGTAAGGGGTATTTGTTCTTGACCGTAATTTTGTTTAATTGTCTGTAATCAATGCATAATATTAGAGTTATGTCTTTTTTTTTAGCAAAAAGGACTGGTTCTCCCCATGGTGAGACACTTGGTTGGATGTATTTCTTCTCCAACATTTCTTGTAGTGGAATATTTAATTCTATTAATGTAGGTAAACTCATTCGATAGGGTTCCTTAGATATAGGAGTTGAGCTAGGAAGCAGATCAATAGAAAAGTCTATCTCTCTCCTTGGGGGAAATTCAGGTACCTCATCAACAAACACATCTCTAAAACCATGCAAGACGACAAAATCCTCTAAGCTAGGTTTATTTTATTTTTCCAATAGATTTGTGACTTGGATAACATAAATCTGACAAAATTTTCTCATGCACTTCTTAAATTGCATTATTGAAATCTGCCTAATTGAGATTGGTTATAGTATGCCTTGTATTGTCCTAACAGTGTCATTTTTGTCTTTATACTTGAGAGTTTTTTCATAACAATCTAAAACTACTTTATGACTTTCTAACCATTCCATTCTGATAATTATATCCTAAGACCCTAACGATAGAATATTCAGATTTATCTTTGTGTTTTGACCACCTAAACTGAGCTCACAGTCAGAAATAAAATCATATACTTTTCTTTTTGTTCCCATTGCTAGTTGTACTAGCCAAAATTTTGCATGTCTTCTTTTCTTAAGTTTATTTGAATCCACTACACCAGGAGAAATATAACTCAAAGTAGCTCCTGGATTAATTAAAACAGAAACACGAGTATTGTTAACTTTACCTTCAACTTCCACTATAGTGGACTAGTGATCATCTTGTCGGCTATCCACAACTGCATTGATTCGATTTAAACTTTTTCCGACATCTCCCACTGTAGAGGCTTTCCGTAGGTTCTGAACCGTAGTCCTAGTTGCAAAAGTTAATCATGGACAGTTCCTCCTTAAGTGAGGTCGTCCACATTCCCAGCATGCCAATGGTTCTCTGGGGCTATCCCCAAACTTCTTTGTTCCCAGATTCACTGGTTTACCACCTCCTTGGGTGTTCTAAAATTCATTCCTTGTTAAACAGTTTGTTGCATTCTAGAAAGGGTTCAGTTGATATCCCTTCTTCCACTAGTTCATTCAATCTTATTTCTTATCTTTCCAAGCCTTGGGAAATTTCGACCGATGTCTATATTGGTCGTAACACATTAGGGCCTTCCTGAAAACTTCACTTAAGGACTTGGGGTTGTCAAATTTGATTATGTCCTTATAGGACTGTGGTAAATAGCTTAACAATCGCTGGAGTTTTACTTTGTCCTCCCGAATATAAGGTACAATCCTTAATAATTCCAGGAATTTGTTTATCAAGTCATCCATATACATTTGACTGAGTCGTAGTTCATAAAACTCCTTCGTTTTTCTTTCATAGTAACTTTCAGATAAGTACTGTTTCTTAAAGTATTTCCTAAAATATGACCACTCCATCTATTTTTCCTTTAGGCCCTTGGCCAATTTCAGGTCCTACCACCATATGCTAGATTTTCCTTTCAGATTATAGATGACCATTTTGACCTTCATATTGTTGGAATAGTTGTAGATCTGGAAATACCTTTTTATGTCTAGTAACCATGCTTCGGCCTCCTCTCTTTTCATGGATTCCTCATCAAAGGTGGATGATTTGATTTTCTTAAACTCTCCCTAAATATGGTCCACCTATTTCCTTTTTCTTCCCGTGGTTGTTTTATCTTCTGCTGATGGTGTACCTTTGGAAGAGTTATCCCTTTTTTCTCCTTCAGGACCAGAATTTTTGGAGGCCCTTTTACTGACCTCTTCTTCCTCATTATTTTCCTTCGGGCTCTTCTTCTTTACTATGATACACAACAATACTTCATTTATTTCCTACTATTCTTGTTGTGCCTTTTTGAGTTTCTCATTGTCTTCTTTGAAAACTTGCAGTTCCACAATGAGATTTCTCATGGTTTTGAGAACCTCGGTAGGTGAAATTTCGTCATTGTTCTTCCTCTGTTCTTCAGGAGGCCTTTGCTCAGAATTCTCCTCGAGTCTGATCTCAGCTTCATTCTATGCTTCCCTGATCACAACATAAATAATTTTTTTATGTTTGTAACAGTAATTGTTTTTGTTAGTTTTTCATAAACAAGAAAGCATGTTCTAAGAAAACATTTTTGGCCATGTTTAAGGTCCAAGTGTTGTAACCTTTTCTCTGATACCATATGTAATGTGCCCCAAATTTTCCAATTTAAAAAAAAAAAAATTAGGGATTCTGAGAGTTGATCATTTGTCATTCCAACCTTTCAGGCGCTCATTAACTATACTATAGAATAGTTTCATTGCCTATTTTGTCCTCTGTAGCTTACACTTACTATTTCTCATCACAGGTGAAAGTTACTTATATATATTTATCTATGACTAACTCATCCCTATTCTCAATAAAAGGGTGAAAGAGTAATCTAATAACTAACTGTTAGGATATTTAGACACTTAGGAGTTATTTAAGAGCTATTTTTTCTAATATGTCGTTAGGTAAAAGTGTGTGCCTTAGTGTATTTCTGTAGTATACATTAGTATGCATTTGTAGTTAGTAAATCCGACAATCACTATATGTTCCCCATATAGAGTGATCTGACAGTTCATACTCTCCTCGATCTTAATGGCCATTGATCTGTGGCTTAAAACCCGATTGGTCCATGCTCTCTATTTAAAGAGAATGGAGGGTCATTTGCCAATGATCGATTGTGAGAAACTCTATTGTAAAATTTCTCTGTAATATTTTTCTTTTGCATTAATAAACTGCTCCAAGTGGTTGTGTTGGTTGGGGCCATGGATGTTTCCCTGTAGGGGTTTTACCACGTGAAAACATCGTTGTGTTGATATTTGATCTGGTTATGTGAGTGTTTACTGAAGGTTTTCTTCCTTTGTTGGAATACTTGTGTTGTTTAACATGGTATCAGAGCTTGTTTGAATACCCGCTCCTATTGTAGATCGAGATAATTAAGCCAAGTTTCCTCCTCTCCATTTTCTTTCATTTTTGTACATTTATGGGATAAGTGGATTGTTCCATTTCATCCAAAGAACTTGTTTCATTCATGAACACTTTTTGTTTCACTCGAAAAGGTTTTAATTTTCCCAATATATGGCCATTATAGTTAGATCCAGAGGTATAAAGCTTGAATACACATTTTTAAAATTTTTGTAGAGTAGTATTTTGGTTTTATTTAAGTTTTGTAACATTTATTTCCAGGTTGCTACTCTTTTAGATATACATATTCTCTTTTCCCCGCACCCTATGCGATCTCAGAAAATCATAAACGGATAGGAAAAGGTGCATCTTCTGGGTAAGCTAACCGAGATCTAACCCTTGTTGTCATCGAGAAGAGAAATTTTTTTCTTGTGTGAAAAGAGTTTTTTTTTAGCACACTCTCCAAGGTCATCTTCAAAAACAAAAACAACAACAACAACAACAAAAATCCTCCTTCTAAACATTACAGTATGTTTTTCTAGACCATTTGGTTAAAACTTGTCTTATTAAGTAAGAGGTCTTGAGTTCAAGTCTCTTTTTTGTTACCTTTTTAAAAAAGTTCATGCTAAAATTGTAAAGTGTATTTCACTTCAAGTATAAAAGTGAATCACTATAAGTAGCTTTAATATTTTATTTTAGAGTTATTTATTTTTCATGTAGCTTTTATATTATAAAATAACTTCATTGTAAAAGTGATCCCCACTTCTCTTTATAAAAGTGGGTCACTTCATAAAGCAACTTACACTATCACGTGGTCAGTTGGTTATTGTTTATGCCTTTTTTTAAAAGGGCATAAATCTCACATCAGAAGTCCGTTTTCAGTGTCATCTTTTTTTAAACTGCATAACTTTTTGAGATATTTCCATCTACATCATCATCTTCAGTTTTTAAATCCACATTATCTGCATATTTAATATGGATTCTACAAGTAATGTCTTTCTTAACAACAACAACTACTTCTAATGGAAATCTCATTTGGAAGATTTATTAAGAAGTAAAGGCATGTGCTAGATTACCTTGGGAAAGGAAAAAGGCCCCACTGATGACGATAAGAAATCCAAATGGGATAATATGAGTGACAAAGCATGAGGACTAATCAAAATTTCCATCTCTCCTAATTTAATGTGTCACCTTCAAGAAATTGATGACGCCAAAAAATCTTGGGACAAGATTGAATCTGTGTTTGGTAAACTCAATATTATTCGAGCACAACAGATAGAAAATAAAATACTGACCTTGAGTCTAAGTGATTTTTCTTTCCTTGGAAACTATCTATCTAAGTTTAAAACACTCATAATTTTATGTGAACAATGTAAGATAAAAATGGAGGAAGAGTGTTGCATCTATCTTATTCTTTCTAAGATAGGTAGTGCGTGTTTTGTTTTTGTATATACATTTTATTCCATGAGAGAGGCTCTAGGGAAAGCTTATGAAAAACCCACTCTTGAGTCCTTTTGTGTTTCTTTGATTAGAGAGGAAGATAAGCTTATACAACTTGGAGTGATCAACACTGTAGGTACCTCTAACAAAGCCTTAGTTGACCAGCAGAAAGATAAACCCAAGTACCCCAAGAAGAAACATCCTTTCTACAACAACAAGAAATATAAGGGTCCCAAACCTGCTCAGACGACTTCAGCTCCTAATGGTGACAAACCAGAAAAATATAAAATTAAGAAGACTGACAGACATTGCAGCCTTTGTGATAAAGATGGCCATGATGAGTCCAAATGTTTCAAGAAGAAGGAAGCTTTAGAAGTAGGGATGAAGAATAACAACATCAATATTGATTCTACTTCTTCTTCTTCTTCTCATGGACATGGAATTTCCGCTTCTGGTTTCTCCTTCAACACAAATTCTACTTCTTCTTATAATGAGTGGCTTATTGATTCAAGAGAATCTTATCATATGGCTAAGGATAAAGCCATATTTTTATCTCTAAATAAATGTAACACCAAGAAAATATTTGTTCGTGATGATAGATCTCTTAGTGTTGTAGGATCTGGAACAATTCAAGTAGATAATGGTCATTTCAATGATGTATTATGTGTTCCAAGTCTTTCTTGTAACCTTCTATCAGGATATAAAATCACTCATTCAGGTGAAGGTAAAACCGTAGAGTTTTCACCTCACCAAGTTGTAATCAAGGATCTAAAAGATCCTAAGCATGTTCTTACAACTGGAATTTCTGATGATATTACCAGGTTGTACAAGTTTGAAAACTTTCGGTCATCAACTTTTTCATCAGTTTTTGTTGCTCATAGCGATGACTTAAGTAAACTTTGGCATGAGCAGTTTGGTCATCTAAACTATTGCTCATTGCAACAACTATGTAATCAACATATGGTGATTGGTCTTCCTCTTGTTTCATGCAGAGATGGTGTTTGTGTTGGTTATGTTCTCGGAAAACATCATCGGGATAGTTTTGAAAAATGTGCCCCATGGCATGCCTCGAACCCTTTACAGCTTGTTCACAATGATTTGTGTGGTCCATTTTCTTGTCCTTCTTTTTCTAGGTGCAAGTATTTCTTAACTTTCATTGATGAGTTTTCCATATGTACTTGGGTTTACTTATTAAAACTTAAGAGAAAAGTTTTTGACAAGTTTCTGGCCTACAAGGCCCTTGTATAAAAGAAATATGGACATCAAATTCAAAAGTTAAGAATAGATAATGGAGGAGAATATGTGAACAATAATTTTACAAGTTACTGAACTACATAGGGAATCCAAATGGAACACATTATTCCATATACACCACAACAAAATGGTGTTGCTGAGAGAAAGAAACGCACATTAAAAGAAATGGCTAATTGTAAGATCCAATCTAAGGGATTAAGTCTAAATTATTGGGCGGAAGCAATCAACTGTGCAAATTACATATTCAATCACAACTCCCACAAAGGATCTTAAAAATATAACAATGGAAGAAGCTTGGACTAAAATTAAACCATATGTAAGTCACTTCCGTCTATTTGGAAATATAGCATGGGCTCACATTCCTCATGAGAAAAGGAAAGAATTGCAACCTAAAAGTGAGAAGTGTATATTTGTTGGTTATTCTGAAGATGTCAAAGGTTATATACATCTTCATCCACATTGTAATGAAATTATTCTTAGAAGAGATGTTAAATTTGATGAAAATCTCTTGGTCTGCGAGCCTAATTCGACGATTATGCCTTCTTAGGCCTGCAAGCCATCTTCGACATTTGTGCCTTCTTCTATTCCTATTCTAGTTTCTTCGTTAGATGATGACAGTGAGGATGAAAATACACCTCTGCCTATTTACCATCCTCTAGATGAGTCCTTTGAACCTTAACAAGCACCAGTTCCACCGCTTTCTAGATGGGTTCGTTCAACATGAGAAGCAATTGGTGATCATGTTGGTGATCATTCAGATCAGCATCAAACACATTCACAGTTCCAGCGAGCCTTTTCTCTTTTGTCTCAAGTTTCAGAGAATCATGATCCAGAGACATTTTTATAAGCTTCAAGTCATCTAGATTGGGATACAACAATGAATGAAGAGTATCGTTCTTTAATGGAAAACGATACGTGGGATCTTGTACCTCTTCCAAAAGGAAGAAAACTTGTCAAATGTAAATGGATCTACATAAATAAATATGCATCAGATAGAAGTGTTGAAAGACACAAGGCTCGGTTAGTTGCCAAATGATTCTCCCAAGTTGAAGGAATTGACTATAATGAAACCTTTTCCCCTGTATCCAAAATGAATTCAATCCGCATTGTTCTTACCCTTGTTGCCTCATAGCAATGGGAGATCCATCAGATGGATGTTAAATCCACCTTATTGCATGGTGATTTGAAAGAATAAATCTACATGGAACAACCTCCTGGCTATGTCCATAATGACTCTAGCCTTGTTTGTTGCCTTAAGAAATATTTTTGTGGTCTTAAGAAAGCTCCCCGAGCTTGGTATGCCAAAATGGAAAAATTTCTTATTGACACTAGATTCTCTAGATTTCATTCTGATCTTGATGTTTGTACCAAGAAAGTAGGAAGCCATCTCATAATCCTTTCCCTTTATGTTGATGACCTTATCCTTACTGGTAGTGACTCAAAACATTTAAACCATGTGAAAACCATCCTTAAGAAGAAATTTGAAATGACAGACTTAGTTTTTTTGCACTATTTCCTTGGCCTCCAAGTTTTGCAAACCAATGAAGGAATTTTTCTTTCCCGGTATAAGTATGCTTTTGGCCCTCTTTGTTTCTTTCATGTGGATTATTGTTAAACAACCCCTTCTCCCTTCTAGTTTGGAGTCAAGTTTACTGCAACCTGTACTTCTCCTGAAGTTGATGCCACCCTGTACCATCAGTTAGTCGGTAGCCTCTTATATTTGACTCATACCTGTCTTGATATTTCCTTTGTTGTTGGTATTGTTGCCCGATACATGCAAACACCCCATGAAATCCATTATAAACCATCTAAAAGGATACTTCGCTATGTTTGTGGTACAGTTCAGTTTGGGATATGTTATAGTTCAGGGGGGGCTCCTTTATTGGTTTGTTTCACTGATTCAGATTGGGTCAATGACCCTCATGATCGGAAGTCTACTGCAGGTTATGTTTTCATCCTTCATTCAGGACTTGTCCCTTGGGCCTGTAAGAAACAACAGGCTATTTCACTTTCTTCAATAGAAGCAGAGTACCGAGCAACCATAAATGTAAGTTAGGAAGCTTTTTGGCTTCAACAGATCGTTTCAGAGTTTGGATTTGAGAAACAACATTCGATGAGCCTTTGGTGTGACAATTAGAGTTCCATCAAGATCACCAAAGACACATTTCAACATCATCACAACAAGCACATCAAGCTACACATGCACTTCATCAGAAAGCTCGTTCATGATCAAGTTATTGAAGTGCTACTTTTCCCTATAGAAGATCAAGTTGCAGACATTTTCCCAAAGTTTCTTACAGAAGCAAAGTTTTCCAAAATGTGATTTATGTTAGGAGTTCAGGAAGCTTTCATTAAGGGAGGATGGACTCTAATGCCTCCTTCCTTATCATATTGCGTCAACATTGTAAATTCTACAGTCCTATCCCAAGTTTTTATTAAGGGGGGATGTTAAGACATTTAGACACTTAGGAGTTAGTTAAGATCTACTTGGTCTAATATGTCATTAGGTAAAAGTGTGTTTCTTAGTGTGTTTCTTTAGTATGCATCAGTATGCATTTGTAGTTATAAATCTGACGATCACGATATGTTCCTGACATAGAGTGATCTGACAGTTCATACTCTCCTTGATCTTAACAGCCATTGATATGTGTATTAACACCCAATTGGTCCATGATCTTTATTTAAAGAGAATGGAGGGCCATTTTCCAATGATTGATTGTGAGAAACATTATTGTAAAATCTCTTTGTAATCTTTTTATGTTTCATTAATAAACTACTCCAAGTGGTCGCGTTGGTTGGGGCCGTGGATGTTTCCCCGTAGGGGTTTTACCATGTGAAAACATCGATGTGTTAATCTTTGATCTGGTTATGTGAGTGGTTACTAAAGGTCTTTGTCCTCTGTTGGAATACCTGTCTTGTTGAGCACTAACAATTATTTCACTTGGGAACTTAATGCCACTTATATAAGACAATCATATATGTATACCTTATAACTTTCATTATATTTGCATAAAATGATTATATATGTATGTATATATCTTAGGACTTCCATTCTATTTGCATAAAGGATTATATATATATATATATATATATATATATATATATATTAGAAATTCCTTTTTATCTGTGAAATGCATAAGACATACCTTTAAACTAATTTTATGTGTATACTTAACGACCAATAGGGTAAAGTATTTTTCAAACAATATTTTGCATGCGAAAGTGTCCCTATTATCCATAGTCATTATTAATAAGACTCCAATGTGCATAGGTGTTAATACTCAGGTGGTTATGGCTCGCAGTTGGCACACACTACTCATTCCTTCTTATTTAATGACACCATAGTAACCAAGCTTGTTAAGAGGTTAACAATCTGATATGTAAGAGTCAAGAAGTGTAATAAGACGACCAAGAAAATAAACTATAACCTTAACTGGACTCCCATTCCCCTTCATCATGAATGTTGACAAGAAAACTGCAGAGATATAACTGTCGCAACTTAAATAGCTCTATCTACGCCATTTAATATCTCATGTAGCGTAATCCTTCGACCCATCACTCAACATTTGTGCCCATTGTGCTTCTACCACCTCACCATAATCACATGGTATAGGTAGGGATCGTAAATCTCACCATTAATCCATTAGGCAAAGGGTTTTCCCGAGGTTATTGTTCACTTTGTTCACTTGCGCTGTGTAATTTCAGAAAGAAATCACTTTGCAATAGTTCTGCAGCTTCACTCTGTGTGTAACCCTGGCAATGACGAGGTCTCATGTTCAATGTAAGCACGGAGATGTGACAGATTCATAGGGTAACTCCTTTACCAGGTATGTTGGGCCAAACCCTCTTGCCTGAGTTATAGTAGGTTGTAGGATAGGTCATTCGTGAATTTTTGAGACTGTCTCTATAATTATTTCATTAAGTTAGTTGAATGGGTATTTTTCCTTGCTGCTCTTAAGATTTCGGGGTACTACTATCCTTACTCTGTATGATGAAACCAAATCCTAACTCTTAATGGCTTATGGTTTCCTCTATCCTATGAGGATAGCCATTCACCACTACAGGGTTTCATTACTTGTAAGCCATTTCATGCCAACAATTTTTGTTTTAGTTTTCTTAACTTAGGAAAATCCGAAAGGTTTATTAGGTTTTGTTCTTAGTCACCTCTTTAATAAGATAAACATGTAATTTAGTGAGATTACTCATGGTAACCTATTGTTGAGCTCTTCCATGATTCAAAACTTCTTATTACAACCCCAGTGAATGCAACATACAATTTTTTGTAGAGAGAAATGTATAACAATGATCTCTGTGTACTCTGCTCTCACAAATTTTTGGCCATTCATGAGGGTTTTCGTCGAGACTAGGTCTTGATTTTGTTACTTAAACTAGCACCTTTAAATTCATTATTAACTTACTGATTTCTCTGTAGATATGGATAAATCATTAATACTCTGTTCGATTTAGTACTGGGCTTTCGAGTTATTTGCTTCTTCACTCACTATGGAAATCTGTCATTCTTGGATTTAAGGTTGTGAAATTGCAATTCATCCATGTAGTTTCGGTGTAGATTTCTTTACTGTTGTTCAAGATTTGATTTCAACTCTAATTACCCTAGTCGCACTTGTACATGCATAGATACAAGGTAACGATTCTTACTATGTATATTATTTTAGGAATTAGTAACTTTTTGAAAGAGTCAACCTCACTCTCTGTTTGGATAATCCAATAGTTAATTATGTCTAATTTAACCTTGTCCATAAGAGAGGAGTAACAAATATTTAGGTACCTAGGGCTCTATCATGATCTTGTGATTCTTTGTCTATTATTGGGTTAATTGTTAAGTGCGGACACAAATCAATCCCCCTAGCTTCACTACGAAACTAGAATAAAACAAGATAGTACACTACTCTTTCCTTAGATTTCAATTATCAAATGAGAAATGTATCTAGAACATACCTTCTAAATATTGAAGATCTGACTTCACCAATGCAATCCAAGCCCTGTCGCGAGGCTTATGGATAAGTATACGCAAATAAACACAATCCAATGAAGACAAGAGTAACAGAGTCTATTTCATATGAAACTATGTACGTGATCAAGGAATCATACAATATGGAAAAATAACATTCATATGGGAAAGAAAAGTATATCTGTATTAAAGAATCTAGAAGAAAGATACAATCAAATGCCTTGATGTTGTCAGGTTCCCTCCAATAGTTCCTTGCTTCCCACACACTTCTTTCTCCATGGATTCTGAGACATGGATATGATAGCTACTCACAATCTATATTGACAAAGCAAAGCTCAAAGCCAATCTAACCAAGCTAACAATCTCAAGCCAAATTTCCAATATTAAAGACTCAAGAACTTCCCAACCTAATCAAGATAACTTTCTCCATGAGAGCTCAAGATAAGGTGAGGAGGTTAGGATGATCCCACTAAATCATGAAAGAGAGAAAGATTCAAACAGTTTGGAGGCCACCTAACCATAGAAGCTTATCCTTCTAGAAGCATCAAGAAGATGCTCATTTTTCCCACATACAGGAATTTCTGCACCCTAGCTATAGTGCATCCTATGAAAATCAGGCATTTCCGCACCCTAGGTATAGTGAAGCCTCCAAAAACTCCATAGCCTAGCTTTAGTACAACCTATTGAAATCAGGCATTTTTGCACCCTATGTATAGAGAATCCCGCAGAAATCCTCTTTAATAGGGTTTTTACAAAGGAAAATACAACTTCTTCTCTCAGTGAAAGTTCTTCTTCCTTCTTTCTTTAGGAATTCAGGCCATTGACCCCTCTTAAGGGAACATATAGGTTTACATGATTAACGATCATAGGGATGACGAAAATAATGTGTAACATTGTCATCGACCTATAATTTACATTTCTTACTGTTTGAGGGCACACATGTCATAGCATCATTCTGTGATCAAAATTCGCGTAAATTTTCATGGAGCATGTTTTATTTTGTGCGTTCTTGATAATTTTGGTTTTAAAAAATCTTCCTCTATTTCATTTTGACATTTCTGGTTAATGATTTGATTACTGTCATCTAATGATAGGACCCCTGTTGCTGTGAGAGTACCCATTGGAAAATCTTTGGTCCACTTCACCCGCTTCGGTATGTGGATGATTGTCAACAATGACGTGAATGGAAGAAAAGACTTCATCTTCCCAATTTCACAACTTAAGTAAAGTTCATAATTTATATCTGTGATGATTTTATTTTCATAATTCACTTGGGTAATTATTCAATATTCCCATTTTAACTTTTGTTGAACAATATGATATTACTAATTATAAATTTGTGATTTCGTTGCAGGAATTTCAACATTTGAAGTCTCCAAGTTCAAGATAGCTTCATGCACAAGAAAAGGTATTTGTGTTCCAATTTGCAGTGCTCAAAGAAAACAATGTACTCTAGGTTCTAAATAAAATTCTACGATTCTGCCCTAGAATACTACTATT
>JZKD02S1673621.1:14025-30383 GCA_000966675.3 Picea glauca
TATATACATATACATATAATATACATATACATATATATAATGCCAAACGAGATTTAGAATGAAGATATATACATATGATAGGAATATATATTTAGATAAATCTCGTTTGGCATTAACACGGTCTGATATTCTTAGCTATTCAATATTCTTAGCGTATTTAACCTACAGGAATATCTATATATATGTATTAAAATCTAATGCTTACTTCCAAAAATTCATTCATCATATGTACAGTCTTAGTATTGTTCCTTCAGTTGATTACCTATACGTACATAATCACATGTCTGTAATGTTAGAATTAATATAGTACTGATTTCCCTTTAGCTTAGATGCATATTCCAACATGTTACAAAATGCAGTTCCATCAACAACTAACACAAATAAAAGTTTACGCAACGACTACCATCAAAATGTAAGGGTTAATCCTACAATTGATTTCATTCCACTAGTAATTTAATCAACAAAGTACTCATCCAGAAATTAACTAGGTGTATTCTATCATCTATTTAATCAAGAAAATTCAACCAGGGAGGGAATAGATGAAAATATCTGAACAAGTTATTGAACAACAAATGGAACAACCAAGCTCCACCCAACCATAGAACAGAAAAACCAATCTACTTGCTCCGTTCACCCCCTATCCTGACCATGAATCCATGAGGGATAACTCCAAACTCCTCCTTAGTTATTGTCCTCTTTCAGAATCAGAAAAATGTTTCCTTGCCTCACACCCAGAAACCAGTGCTCATAATAGCAAGTGATATTCATCTCCTTATCATAGTAAGCAACATCCTACCTCCTCCCATATTCTATATATGGAAAAGCATCTTGTGCTTGGGTATTTTCCCCCCCTTGGGAATTTTCCCATCTTTTCAAATCCCTAATTTTCAAGGGCTACCCAGGGCCAAATTCCTAATTTTCCACCTGTAACATTCATCCCTGAGGTAGTTCCAACATGTTCCCCTCTCATGGATTCATGGTTAGTTGATTTCAACCTGGTTGTTCCATTTGTCTCTTAGCAATAAATATAAAAATATTTGTTTCTTACAAGTTTCATTGTCAAAGAGTTGGTTGGGAAAATAAAATCTTTTCCCAACAATCATAATAATAAATTACAATTAACTAAGTTTGAAATTTGGAATTTCCATAAATGGAAATAATTTTCCAATTTTGAATTTACCAAAAACAAAAATAAATTCCTAAGTATTTTTCAGACTTCAATAATAATTTATTTTTGGGGATGTTACAACTTATCTGTGCAAAGAATGCATAGCGTCTGCAAAGTTTGTGTCAACGGAGTATTCTTTAACTCAAAAAGTTCAACAGAGATAGTTTGAGAGTATGGGTAGGAGAAAACTCGCTTAATTTCATGATGTTCAGAGGGAACAATAGAGCGTGGAAGAATTGTTGGAAGGAGTGCACAGTCCTCCTTCAAGACTCAGGATTGAAGGAAGTTTGTCCGCAAGTAGCACGTGACAGAGACTTTTGACTCAGAAGTTCAAGAGGTGTAGTGGAAGTTATCTACAAAGAATTTAAGTTGTTTGGGAGGACCTATTGCAAGGTGTGCATAGGATGAAATTTTGACTAAGTGTCAAAGAGAGAATTTTAAGGAAGTAAAAGTTCGAGAGAACAAGCTCAGGAGGGAGAGTGATGATAAATATTCAAAGGGAGGAGTCCTCTAAGATTTCCCAAACTTAACGAGCAAGATCCTTCCAGGAGGGATTGGGATCATTCGATACTGTTAGATTTGGGGAACATTGCACGTAGGTTAGTCGTGAAGTAGTTTGACATTTCAGAGTTCAAAGTGTTTCAAGTGTTGATAAACGAGATCGCTAAGGTCACGAAGTTGGGAAGTAATAAGATGAATCGTAACCATTGGCTGTGAGGAGACACTTGGCAGCGAATTAGAAAATATGGGAGTTAGAGGTCTAGAGGGGTTGGGTCTAGAGTAGGTGAAATTTCACAAAGCCGTGAAACCCAAAGTACAACTAGACCATCATATCCAGGGAGGCATGCAGAATATATCTGTGAATTCGGGGAAAAAATGTTTCAAAAGGAAACAAAGGCAGACATCGCAATATTTTCGAAGCCTGAAGATGCGAAGGGGTTGGCCCAAGGTTATAACCCATGGTCACATAGGAGAAGAGTCTAGCACAGGCTAGCACTCATAAGGTTGGTGTTTCCAATTGCCAGCAAGGAGAGTTGTGGGTAACTTGAAATTGCAGGTAACATCAGAGGGACCTATGTGTCTGAATTAGTTGTTTAGGGTTTGTTGAAGGCCTGAAGATCCGATTTGGTTCAAGGAGTTAAAAGATCCAAGACCGAGGGGTCATAGAATCCCCAGGAGGGAAGGGGCACTGCAACAATATGTATCATTTACATTTAAGCATTGAATTTTAAATAAGTATGTGACTACTAAAGACAACAAGAAGAACTGCGATTATTCTACTATTGTGTTTATGGACTAGTGTCTTAAAGGAGTACTGTCATAATCTAAATTGTTTTTTGTTACATGACCAAGGAAGTTGTGATATCAGATATATTTTTTTATGTAAGATGGCTAATTTATTTTTTTCCTGGTTTGGGAACTCAATAGTATGATGGACCATTATCCCCGGTCATTTTTAAGTTGGGTTGTTTTCCTGGTTAAGGAGAACAACATGTTTTCTTATTATTTGGGGCATTTCTACCTTGTTTTGAGAACCCAATAGATATCCTTTTGAGTTGGGAGTTGGGAGATTGAATTTGATCCATTTTCCTTTGTAGGGGAGCTAAATGAGGTTATACATGTCATCTGTTGTATCTGTCTTGCAGTTTTCCAAAGAAAAGACTTGGTTAGTGGATAGTGAGGTCACGTGACAAAAGCATAAAATGGTAAAATATTGCCTCATCTTTTGATATTAAACTTGGTACCGACACCAAGTACATATTGAAGAGATACAACACAAGATCAATGTCAAAGGATCTTGTAGGTTCAGAGGGATCCATTTTTCACATGTAGGGAGGCATACATATTATGAGACTCAGAGGGAGTAGTATTAGTATGTGAGTTGGGCCATGACATCTAGAAGATGGAAGTGTTGAAAAATTCAAAGCTATATTTGTGGCTCACGGCTTCTCTCAGAAAGAAGGAACTGATTATTACAAGATATTTTCTCTATTAGAATCATTGTCTCTCTTGCTTCATTTTTTAATTGGAAACTTCACCAAATAGATGTTAAGACAACCTTTCTCAATGGTGAAGTGGACGAAGAATTTTATATTGAATAGCCTAAAGGTTTCGTGATCCATGGGAAAGAATCCCATGTCTGCAAACTCAATAACGCCTTGTGTGGATTGAAACAAGATCTGAGATCTTGGTAGCGAAGAATTGATATTTTTTATCTAGAGTCTTGGGTTCTCCAAGAGTATAGAAGGTCTTAATCTTTATATAAATATTGTGTAGAATCATCCTTTTATATGTGGATAATTTGTTTCTTACTGGAGAGGAATATATTATAGCTCACACTAAGTGGGAGTTATAAACATATTTTGAAATAAAAGACTTAGGTCTTATGCAATACTTTCTTGGCTTAGAGCTGTGGTAGAAACCAAATCAGATATTTCTCTCACAAAGAAGGTATAGTTAATGTGCCTTGCAGATTTTGCATGATGGACTAGAAGTTAATGTGCCTCGAGAAGACCCCATCATATATCATCAGATCATTGGGTCCTTGATGTATCTAGTACGCACTAGAGCAAAAAATTATTATGTAGTGAATTCTCTTAGCCAGTTCATGTGTGGATAGAAACATATTCATATGGTTGTTGTTAAGAATTTTCTTAGATATGTCTGGGAAACTATAGCCTATGGTATTAGATTTACTTCTAGTGGAGGGGTAATGCTTCACAGTTTTATAGATTCAGATTGGATGGGAAATACAGTGTACTGGAAAAGTACATCCGAATATTGTTTCATTTTGGGTTTATCTATGATCTCCTGGTCCAGTGGGAAACAAGGTTCCATATCCTAGAGAACTAGAGAGGGATAATACATTGTTGCAAGTGCTTCTAGTAGAGAAGTAGTGTGGCTCTAAAATCTACTCTCATATTTGTTCAGTGATGAGTTGGAAACCACAATAATATAATGTGATAACCAGAGTTGTATAAACCTCTTCGTGAATCTAGTGTTTCATGACAGATCGAAACACATTGAGATGAGATATCACTATGTTTGGGACATGGTGTAGAATAAGATTATCAGTATTGAGTATGTTCCGAAGATGGAAAAAACTGCAAATATTTTAACCAAGACTTTGTCCTTGAAAAATATTTTGTACTTTTGAGACAAGATTGGTGTTGCTGAGAATGCCTCTCTTTTTGAGAGGGAGTGTTGAAATTAGTGCAGTTGCAATATCCATTCTCTAAGAGGATGGCATAAGACTATAGTTGAGATCTAGGGACCCTAGTACACTCCTGACATTCTTGGTTTGGTACCAATGAGTTTGAGCCATGGAAAAAGACCCTAGTGTGGACCCCCAATGTATTACTAGGGTTCTTGGTGAAGGACCAAGAAGTAAGTCCCTAGATGTATTCTAGGCCCCCTAGATGTGTTCTAGGGAATCCTTTCTCGGTACTTAGATTGATCCTTGGATGTGTTCTTTGGTGGTTGATGATGTAAGTCTCTAGTGTTATAGGTCCCCTGGATGTGTTCCATGGAATCCTTTCCCGGTGCTTGGATTGATCCTTGGATGTTTTCCTTGGTGGTTGATGATGTAAGTCCCTAGATGTGTTCTAGGGATCCTAGATTTGTTATAGGGAATCCTTTATTAAATGCTTTGGTTGATCCTTGGTATTGTACCTTGGTGGATGAAAGACCCTAGATGTGTTGTAATGACCCCGAATTTGTTCTAGGGTACCTTAGTCTTGAACCACGTAGTTCTTGGTTATGTACCAAGATGTGATGATGTGTGATATTCTTCCTCTCTCCCGGGATGGTCCATGAGACCTTGGAACAACCATGAATATGGACATGACCACATCATGGATGTTTCCTCTTATGAAGTGATGATAAAAGTTTATAATCTACCATGAGATTTATGTGGACATGTTTTTCCATTTAAAATAACCCCTTGACATTATATTGAAGTTTCCCCTTTCTTGGTTTTGCATCCGTTATTGTTTGATGTGGTGCTAGGCTTTATAAGTCACTTTGACTTATTTGAATTTTAATTAATTAAAATTTCATTTGTTTATTTATTTTAATTTAACCCTAACCCTCTTCCTAAATTATAAACATCAACCTACCCTCCCTCAATAAATTGATTCACTCAATCTTTTCTCTTATTTCTTGTTGCAACTACCTCAGTTCTTCTTGGTGCGAACTCTTTTGGTTTATTTTGCTGGTTGGGAATGTATGTTGGTGTGTTTGTTGAGTTAAGGGTATTGTATACTTATCCTTGTCAGGGAGGACCTCTCCTATGTGTGCCATAGACCTCTCCTTGATTTCCTATTGGAGTCACATACCTCCCTCTTTCTATTGTGGGTGTTGTGTCCTTCTTTTAGCCTCACCATGTACTAGTTTTTGCATGTGTTAAGAGTGCAGCGGCATCCATTGCACATTTTGTAGCTATTGTTTTGTATGTTGAGGTTGCCACTGCCTCTTAGGAAGCCTTTGACTCCTTCTTGATTGTTAGAGGTTTCCATTTGTTGTTCCTACTTTTTATGCCTTTCATGCCTTGAAGGGTTTATTGACTGTATCATTTTATCTCATCTTAGACAGTGTTTGGATGAGATGATTTGTTTGTTTTCAGCCTTCCTATTTTCCTAGAGTCCTTTTGGCATGACAGTTTATTCAAGATCTTGGTGGAGGTAAAAAATTTGGAATTTTTGGCCCATGATCTTTAAAAAACAATTATGAGCATATTAAAGAGGACAACACTCAACATCTGGTACATCTTTTGATTGTTCTAATAAAGGTAAAGTTCATATCCAATTTTTTTATAGGTTTACCTATGTTCAGAAATGTTATTTTCAGTTCTTAATTACTCTTATTTTAATTCTATTATCTTTCATATTCATTCTTACATTTTCAAGTATATTATCTACTTCAATCTTTTTTTGAAAAGATGTTGATCTTTTTGTACTGTAGAATTCAGTTTGAAAATATATCTTTGTTTTCCTTTTTCCTTAAAATATAACAAAAATAACATAAATTGGTGTCATTGAGCCCATCACAGAGTCTAAATGGATCAGCCCCATGATAGTTCAATAAAATAAAACATGGGCTATTAGATTTTTTGTATAAGTAAGAAAGTTGAATGATGCTTTTTTGCATGACACGTTTGGTTGTTTGCGTGACCCGTTTCTGACCCCCTTTAAAGGCAAAGTGTTAGCAAATGTAGGAAGGAAGGAGGCCTACTCATTCACTGATGGATTTTAAGGATACCATAATATAAATATTTCACCAAAAGACAGACATAAGATGACATTTGTGACAGGATGGGGAATCTACCAGTACATAGTGATGTCATTTGGATTAAAGAATGCACATGTTTTGTTTTCTAGAGTAGTTGTCACAACCTTTAAGGAATTTATTCATAATTTTATTTAAGTACACTTAGAAGATTGGACTGTGTTTAGCTTATTGAAAAATCATATAGAAACTCAGTGGTTGATGATTAATAGATGTAGACAATATCAGGTCTCATTATATTTGAAGAAGTGTATTTTCTACAAACCATTTGGTATATTGTTAGGTAATGTGGTATGCAAGCAAGGTTTGTTGGTTGATCCTACCAAGATAGTTGTGACTGTTAATTTTCCACCACATACATCAATAACACAATTGAGAACAATGTTGGGTCATACGAGATATTACAAGAAATTTATTAAGGGATATGCACAATTTACAGCTTTAATGGAAAAGTTATTAGAGAAAGAAACCAAGCTTCATTCGAATGAATACTGTCAGTAGGGTCTGTACATATTGAAGAGGAATTTAGTAATTGTTCCCATTATGGTTCTCTTGGAATGGAAGAAAGAGTTTTGTGTTTGTATGGATGCATAATAGATAGTGCTCGATGTATTTCTAGCTTAGCCACGAGAGGGAGCATTAGACCATCCAATTTCCTTTCCTAGGAGGAAGTTGTTAACCGTTGAGAATAATTACAAGATGACAGAAAGGGAAGGATTCAGAATGGTTTATGCATAGTAGAAGTTTATACACTACTTGTTGGGGTCCCACTTCAAAATGTATATATACCACTCTGCACTCAGATACCTAGTGAACAAGCCAGTGTTGGGCGGGAGAATATGTTGATGGTTATTGTTATTTCAGGAGTATGAATTCAAATTCATCATGAAGGCGGGGAAACTAAATACAAGACTAGAACATCTACCATGAATACTGAGACGGGAAGATGAAAAGAACCTATATGATAGTTTTCCATATGCACACTTATTTTCAGTTCAAATGGTAGACGACCACTTTGCAGAAATTGTCCAATTTTTTAGTACAACAATTGCTCCATCCTATATGATAGTAGGACATAAGAAGAAGCTAGTGGTTCAAGAAATGGATTATGATTTGATTGTAGGGATTCTATATGAGTTAGGAATCAATGGGATACTACATCGATGTGTATTAGAACACTAAATATGAATGATCCTAGTGGATATGCATGATGGAATTGTAGGAGGTCACTATGTAGGAAAGGAAACAACGTAGAATAACTTGCATGTAGGGCTATGGTGGCTTACCCTCCATAAGGATGATAAGGAATATTTTCATAGTTCTGATGTTTGTCAGATACTAGGAAGGTTGTCGTGAAGTGATAAGATTTGTTTGAATCCGTAAGTCACCTTGTAGGAATTTGACAAATGAAAAGTGGATTTTGTCTAACCAATTAATCCACCAATAAGGAGAATAACAGCTTAGGTACAAAATTACCACGCAGACTACTTGAAAATATGGGCATAGGAAAAAAAAATTAAAAATTGCAGGGTAAAGAAAACTGGATGGTTCTTATTTGAGAATTTAGTTACAATGTTTGAGTGTCCTAACATACTTATCAATAATCAAGGGACTCACTTTTTGAACAAGACAATTGTATCAATGACCGAAGAGCTCCAGATTCAACATTGAAAGATCACTCTGTATCACCCTTAAGCAAATGGAACCGTGGATGCCTTCAATAAGATACTGGAGAATGCATTGACAAAGATATGTAATGTAGGACTAGATAAATGGGACGGTGGGAATATAGAATTACATATAAGAAGTTGACATGTCAAACACCCTTTCGATTAGTATATGGTCAGAAATTAGTCATTCCCATGGAATTTCTTTTACTACGTTTGTGCATTGTTGCAATAAAATACCTTACAAATTCTAGTGCAATAGAAGAAAGATTATCAGAGTTACTGATATTGGAAGAAGACCATTTTTTTGTTGGGTTCCATCAAAAATTACATAAGGAATGTGAAAAATCATGGCATGATAGACACACCAAGAAACATAAGTTCCAAACAAGAGTTCTAGTACTTCTCTATGATAGTAAGTTCTTACAACACCCCGAAAAGTTCATAATGCACCGACTAGGGCCGTATGTGATCAAATATGTGATATAAGTAGGTGTTGTTCAACTAGAATTGTTGGATGGACAAGTCGTGGAAGGAATAGTGAATGGTAGTTGGTTGAAATTGTATAGGGACGGTCTTCCTTCTGTGGACTAGGATAATTACATAGGACATGTACCATATAACTTGTATCATAGTGTAATATAGGAAGTAAAGGAATAAAAAGAAAAGTAAGAAGAAATGGAAAAAGAAAACAAAGTGGTTCAGGAAAGAAGTAGAAAGTTAAGGAGTCCAAGTAGTTAAGATTGGCAGGTAAAAAGGAAAAGTAGGAAAATGTCGCAAATGAGAAAGAAGTAGGAAACAGGACACACAGATGAAGAAAGAAAGATCGTGAATAAAGAAGTTATCATGCATAATGAATATATCACGCATAAATAAGAGATCGCATAGAGAGAAGAGCTTGTGTAGATGATGGTTAATAGAATTTAAGACACTCCATGATGGGACATCTAATAAAGCATTAACATGACAATGAAGTAGTTGCATTGTGTAACCATAAATGTAGATAGGAAAAAAGAACTTGACAGATTGCATAATCTAATGAATAATTCATTGAACATACAAAGTTAATGAAGCATTACGAGAGGTAATGAATGCAAAGAACTAGTGGATTAGATGGAAAGTTTAGGCATGAAGGGAGGCTAACAAGTCACGATGAGGTATAAAAGAAATCGAAGGGTGGAAATGGAAGGTTATTTTCAATTACAACTTGCATAATGAGATGAATTTCATATCCGAGTTATAGAGCTGAGTTTTAGATCCAAATTGTAGAGAACAATTGTACGTAGTGAAAAATTGTAGAAGAATATGGAAACACGTAAGGAAACAACATATTTATCTTAAGTACCCAAGAAACAATGTAGGGAACCAATAATTCCACCTGTAGTTGAATAAACAACTGAGGCATCCTCCTCAACGTCAATATTCCCCAAGGACTATACACCACCAACAAAGTCATTTGTAAAACCGATCAGCCTACATAAATACGTGAAGTACCTAATCATGGAGCCAAAGATTACATAGGGAGTGAATGTTGAAGGGGGCATGTTAGGCCTGACACCCACTTTAAATTATGCTAAGAAAAACATTACAAATGAGAATAAATTTTGAGATTTAGTGCCAAGCAAGTTCTGGAAAACATATATTAGTTATGAAATACAGATAATAGTCATTGAGCCACAGATTAGGGATATAGGGTTGCAGAAAGAAATAATTCTAAAACTATTTGACATACAACACTTTGGGAGGAGCCAAAAGATTAATACCTACATCAAAATTTTGTTGGTGTAAATATGGCATTGATGTCAAAAGGGGATCAATATGTTCAACATTACCAATAAATAATATGATATTCCATTATGACAAAAATATTTGACATAATTTTATGGTTAATATGGTTCAAACTATAAGTCTTTTGAAGAAATTTTCTACACTAGTTGCACCAAAACTCAAAAAGAGAATTAACCTAATGGGGCTATTGCATATAGAGTTTTTGGATCTCCTGAATTCATGGAAAAAGTGTTTTAGAAGGAAATGAAGCCAAAGGTCGTAATATTTTTGAACCCTGAATTTGCGAAGGGTTTGGCCCGAGGTTATAACCCATGGTCACATAGGAGAGGAGTATAGCACGAGATAAAACTTGTAAGGTTGGTGTTTTCAAGTGCCAACAAGAAGAGTTGTGGGTAACTTGAACCTGCAAGTAACATCAACGGGACCTATGTGTGTGAATTAGTTGTTTAGGGTCTGTTGAAGGCATGAAGAGCCAATTCAATTCAAGGAGTTTGAAGATCCAAGACCGGGAGGTTGTAGAATCCCTAGGAGGGAAGGGGGGTTGCAACAAGATTAGTATTAGAGTAGAAATAATTGATTTCTGTAGAGAGAGGAGACAAAGAAGTAGGCTGGTATCATCAGTGGTATCAGGTACATCAACACAATTCTTCCTAGGATATGTGGAGAGCCACCTGTAGCAAATAGAGCTATGTAAATGGACATGTGAGAACTCAGAGCAAGGATGGATACAATGGAAACAACATAAAGGAGAGAACTTGATGTTGGAGACATCAGTGATGTAGAGAATGAGGAAGTGGAAGTAAAACAAGTTGTATAAGATGATGTTTCAGAAGAACGCTTGCTGAAAGCAGTTGTCAAGTTGGGATCTAGAGCAAAGATAGACATCCCAATGTATGAAGGTAATTTGGACGTTGAAGAATTACTTGATTGGATACGAGCAATGGAAAATTATTTTGACTATGAAGTCTTCGATGAGGAGAAAAAGATGAAACACATTGTCATCGGGTTAAAAGGACATGCAACACTATGGTGGGATGAACTGCATGCTGATAGGAGAAGCAAAGGAAAACAAAATATTAAGAGCTGGGATAGAATGGTAGTTAAGCTAAAGGATAAATTCATACCCAAGGACTATCGTATAAATATGTTCAAGAGATTGCAGAACCTGAGATAGAAAGGAATAATAGTCAAGGAGTACACAGAAGAGTTCTATAGGCTGAACATCAGGGATGGACAAAGACAGAGAGATGAGGAAAAAAATTCTTGGTATATAAATGGCTTGATATATGAAATCTAGGATGAAATCAACATGATGAAAGTAAGGAAAGTGGAGGATGCTTATTAGATTGTGCTGAAAGAAGAAGAGAAGTTGGCTAGAAATTAGAGTCAACAAATCATAAGAAGAATTTTAAATAGAGGCAAGGGAATTACCCATGACAAGGCACATAATCCCAAAGGTGAGGCAAAGAAACCACATAGTTGTTTTGAAAGAGGAGGAAGTTCTTGAGGGAGACATAGTGGTGGTAGAAACACTTTTCCTAGAGGAAGAGGAAGAGGCAAAGGATGAGAGGTAAAGTGTTATCCCTATTGAAAGACATGACACATGTTCTAGGAATGTCTAGAGAGAAAGAAAGAAGGAGGTGAAGATCACATTTTGGAAGCACATAAGTGAGATGTTGAAGCAGAAGGCACAAAACATGGGATATATTTGATGATGAATAAATTTCTCTTAAAACCAAAGACATAGGTTGAAAAGTCGATGCAGAGGAACATTTTGTTCAGGACAACTTGAAATACTAAAGACCGAGTATGCAAGTTGATAATTGACAGTGGGAGCACTTATAATTTAGTATCCACATAGATGATGGAGAAATTAGAGATGGAGATGACTGGACATCCGAAGTCATATAAAGTCTCATGGATGCAAAAATGTCTTCAGGTAACGATAACTAAACAATGCCTTGTTGAATTTATAATAGGAGGATATAGAGATAAAATTTTGTGTGTTGTGATTCCCATGGATGTATGTCATGTTTTGTTGTGAAGACCATGGAAGTATGACATGAATGTCATTCATGATGGGAGAAATAATACTTATCCTTTGGAGAATAATGGTAGGACACACATGTTGCTGCCAATTGAGGAGAAGAAAGTTAAGGAAGAAGCCAACATGAGCATACTTCTTATGAGTGGGAAGGAACTTCTGAGAGAATTTTAAGGAAGAAAAAGTTCGAGAGAACAAGATCAGGAGGGAGAGGGGTGAGAAATATTCAAAGGGAGGATTCCTTTAATATTTCGTAAAGTTAAAGAGAAAGATCCGTCCAGGGGGGATTGGGATTATTCCATACCATCAGATAGTGGGAACGTTGCACGGAGGTTAGCCGTGAAGAATTTCATCATTTTGGATTTCGTAGTGTTTCAAGTGTTGAGGAACGGGATCACTGAGGTCGCGAAGTTGTGAATTCGCGAGGTGAATATTAACTGTTGGATGCAAGGAGACACATAGGAAAGGATTAGAAAATATGAGAGTTATAGGTTTGGAGGAGTTGGGTGTGGAGTAGGTGAAATTTTACGAAGTCACAAATCCCAAAGTACAACTAGACCATCAGATCTAGGGAGACAGGCAGAAGAGATCCATGAATTCGGGGAAAAAGTGTTTCTAAAAGAAACAAAGCTGAAGGTCGCAATATTTTTGAAGCCTGAAGTTCCGAAGGGGTTGGCCTAAGATTATAACCCATGGTCACATAGGAGAGAATTCTAGCACAGGATGGCACTTGTAAGGTTGGTGTTGCCAATTTCCAGCAAGAAGAGTTCTGGGTAACTTGAACTTCCAGGTAATCATAGGGACATATTTGTGTGAATTAGTTTTTAAGGGTTTGTTGAAGGCCTGAAGAGTCGATTTGGTTCAAAGAGTTCAAAGATCCGAGACCGAGAAGTCGAATAATTCCCAAGAGGGAAGGGGGGATAGAAGAATATTTATCATTTACATTTAATCATTGAATTTGAGATAAGTATGTGACTACTAAAGACAACAAGAATAACTATGATTATCCTACTATTGTGTTTATGGATGAGTGTCTTAACATAGTACTATCAGAATATAAATTGTTTTTGGTTACATGAACAAGGAAGTTGTGATCTCAGCATATACTTTTCGATGTAAGATAGGTAATTTTGTTTTTCCTATTTGGGAACTCAACAATATGATGGAACATTATCCCCGATCATTTTTAGGTTTGGTTGTTTTCCTAGTTAAGGAGACCAACATGTTTTGTTATTATTTGGGGTATTTCTCCCTTGTTTTGGGAACCCAACAGATATCGTTTTGAGTCAGGAGTCCAGAGATTGAATTTGAGGTTATACATGTCATCATTTGTATGTATCCTATAGTTTTTGAAAGAAAAGACTTGGTTAGTGGATAGTGAGGTCACATGACAAAAGCATAACCTGGTATAGGATTGGATCAATTTTTCATATTAAACTTGGTACCGACACGAATTACATATTGAAGAGATACGACACTAGATCAAAGTCAAAGGATATTGTAGGTTCAAAGGGATCCATTTTGCACATGTAGGGAGGTAGACATATTATGAAACTCAGAGGGACCAGTCTCATTATGTGAGTTGGGCCATGACATGCAGCAGATGGCAGTGATGAAAAATTCAAAGGTAGATTTGTGTCTAATGACTTCTCTCAAAAAGAAGGAACTGAATATGACAATATATTTTCTCTATTAGAATCATTATCTCTCTTGCTTTATTTTTTTATTGGAAACTTCACCAAATGGATGTTAAGACTACCTTTCTCAATGGTGAAGTGGAGGAAGAATTTTATATTAAATATCCTAAAGGTTTCATGATCCATGGGAAAGAATCCCATGTCTGCAAACTCAATAACGCCTTGTATGGATTGAAACAAGCTCCTAGAGCTTGGTAGGGAAGAATTGATAGTTTTTCTCTAGAGTCTTGGGTTCTCCAAGAGTATAGAAGATACTAATATTTATATAAATATTGTGTAGAATCATCTTGTTATCTGTGGACGATTTGTTCCTTACTGGAGAGGAATATATTATAGTTCACACTAAGAGGGAGTTATCAACAGATTTTTAAATAAAATACTTAGGTCTTATGCATTACTTTCTTGGCTTGGAGGTGTGGTAGAAAATAGATGAGATATTTCTCTCACAAAGAAAGTATAGTTAATGTGCCTCACAGATTTTTCATGATGGATTGTAAGTTAATGTTCCTCTAGAAGACCCCACCATATATCATCAGATCATTGGGTCCTTGATGTATCTAGTACATACCAAACCAAACATCTATTATGCAGTGAATGCCCTCAACTAGTTCATGTGTGAACCAAAACATATTCGTATGATTCTTGTTAAAAATGTTCTTAGATATGTCCGAGGAGATATAGCCTATGAGATCATATTTACTTCCAATGGAGGGGTAATGCTTCACGGTTTTATAGATTCATATTGGATGGGAAATATAGTGGACCGGAAAAGTACTTCTGAATATTGTTTTCGTTTGGGTTTCGCTATGATCTCTTGGTCTAGTGGGAAACAAGGCTCCATATCCCAGAGCACTAGAGAGGGAGGATACATTGTTGCAAGTGATTCTAGTAGAGAAGTAGTGTGGATCTGAAATCTATTCTCAAATTTGTTCAATTATGAGTTGGAACCCATAGTAATACAATGTGATAGCTAGAGTTGTATAAAGATCTCCGAGAATTCGGTGTTTCATGACAAATGGAAACACATTGAGATGATATATCACTATGATTGGGACATGGTGTAGAAGATCATTCTTAGTATTGAGCATTCTTGGTTTTGTACCAATATGTGATGATGTGTGATTTTCTTCCTCTCTCCCGGGATGGTCCATGAGACCTAGGAGCAACTACAAAGATGGAAATGACCAAATCATGGATGTTTCCTCTTATGCAGTGATGATAAAAGTGTTAATCCCTAATATTGCCTCATTACCCCTTAATTGGGGCATATTATATTAGTAATGTTATTTTATTTATGTCGGATTTAGGCCATTAGTTGTAATTATACCTCCTAGTCTCCTATATATACCAAGGAGACATTTTCATTTTTAATCATTTTGTACTTGAACATTTAAGTGGGGTAAAAGGAGGTCGCCCCCTCGAAGAGGCTTATTATCTGAAATTGTCTCTTTTTCAAGGTGTTGAGTACTTTTTCTGAGGTTTTTCTATGCTATATTGATATTTGGTTTTTAACATATGGTATCAGAGCTCAAGGTCTTGGGGTTTTGTTGCTAAATCTGAGACACCTTGGAATTTTCGCTATAACTTGTTTTCTACAATGTTTCTGAAGGAACAAATTGCATGATATTTATTAGATGGATCAAGGTACATTGGGTTCAAAATTCAGCTCCTGAGGCATTATACTTTTGGAGATACATCCTGTACAAGATAGGGTTGTGGAATCATCCTGAACTGAGTCATTGTGGAATTTTCACTATAAAAATGTTTTTGTAACATTTCAGACCCTGAACTCTGGAGCCTGTTTACAAAAATTAGTAAGGTATCTGTGGTAAAAATTTCAACTTCTGGGTCATCTTAAATTTGTAGATACACCGTGTGTAAGATAGGGTATCTGACTAGTCTCAAGAAGGTGTTCCAGGTAAACAATCATAACTTCTTCCTAGAGTATCCAAATTGTGTGGGACTGGTTTCATTGGATTGTGGACACTCTATAGTATTTCTAGTGAGACTTTCAAAATTTTATATCAATTATTTTGTGCGGGGCATGCTATAAAAGTGAGATCTCCTTGAAAGGAAAAAAATCGACAAGTTCTGGGGAAGTTACTATAAATTCGACTTGGCACATCCAATTTTAATCAGACTTGTGGAATTGCAGAGAAGAAGTATTAGAGTACTACATAAAAGAAAGTTTCATACCCATAAGGGTTGAAACTTGGGAGATACAATAGAATAAATATTGTCTAGCAAAACCACCTCAAAATCAAGGTGATACTCAGCCAACATGCCACCAAAGAAGGGAACTTCTACACCAAATAATCCTCCAGAAAATCCTACTTGGACTCTTGATGAAGGTGAATAAATGCATAGGGACATAAATGAACTAGAAAAGAAGATGGATTCAATGGAAACTATGTTGGATACTAAGATGGATGGTTTAAAAAGGGAGATCATGGAAGTATTGAAAATTTTCGTAACAGAGAAGACACCTAAAAGTGAAAATGCATCCCATGAAATTCACGATGAGGACACAAGGAAGGTGAATCAATAATGGAGAAACTCCAACTTTGGTTTGAAGACCAACCATGTTCCTAATATTGATATGAGGAGGTTTGATGGCAAGGACCCAATCACATGGATACTTCAGATGGAGCAATTCTTTGATCTCCATAATGTGCCACATACACAAAAGGTACGAATTGCTTCTTTAT
>JZKD02S1673621.1:30393-42188 GCA_000966675.3 Picea glauca
AATGAATCTTGAATACTACGGAAACTATCATTGAGGCCATTTGCAAGGTCATACAATCTAGCATCCAATGTGTCATACAATTTGGATTTGAATTCTTAAAGAATTCCCTTGAGGGTTTGAGAGGAAATAACATCTGATCACCCTATGAACTCTTCTCTCCCACAACTGTCACAAAAAAACCCAAAAAATAGAACAATAACTTACTGTAGAAAATCGCGGCGTTTTCTGGAAAAATCCTAAAAAACTGTTGAATTTAAAATGCTCATAACTTCACTTCCCAGACTCCGTTTCGACTGTTTTTTTTTTTTTGAAATTGGATAAAATTGTGAGATGAACTCAGATATTTAATTTTTGGGGGAAAATTTGGCCTCCAAATGCTACATAAATAAATAAATAAAAAACATCGCACTTCCATCTGCAGAAAAAACCGTAAAAAAATGCAAATTTTAAAACTTCAATACCTTGACTTCCCAGACTCCGTTTCGGATGATTTTTTTTTCAAATTGGGTGTTTTTCTAAGAGGAACTCAGATATACAATCTGTTTCTGCAAATTTTTCACAGAAATATACCGAAAATTTCTAGAATGTCGCGGCCCTCTTTTTTCTTCTCCGAAAAAAAATCTGCAAAAATAAAATTTATTTGCTCACAATGTCTGCCAAGGAAAGTGCTCTGATACCACTTGTTAAGAACCCAAGACCTGTATACAAAATCACCACAATAGATATAGAATAACAATATAGAAAAACACCACTTTATTATATCAAACCCTTGGGGTAGGGCAACACCATACAATGGATCCTATTATGGAAGGGATCCTCTCGTGTTCACTTGCCTCTTCGAGGAGGCATCCTCATATTGAGCTACCGCTCCAAATACAATAATTCTCTTCATATCTCATTACATTGCCTGAACCCCTTTATATAGTGCTACCATCACCTAAGAACATTCTAGAGGAGGAATCTTCTAGAAGTAGAACCTTATAAGAAGTCCTATTACATTTATTATATCTAATCATCCATTTCTTATATCTAACTACCACAGTGGGCCTTATTTAATAATATAGTGGAGCTAGTCCACCTTACATTGAATGACCTCCACTATTATCACTATGGGCCCTCTAGCCCCCTGCACTACCTCTCTAGCTACCTTACACTTGATCTCATTCAACGGTTTCGGCTGTGAAAGTCCTTGGAGGAAATTCATGTACCATCTCAGTGTGCAGTCTCTTAGGGTACTACTAAACTGATATCTCTTAACAGCTTCATCGATGAAATTTTTAATACTCCATACAACTTCGCATAAGAACCAATGTTGATTAGGATCTTCAAATCCATCTCCCCTAAAGTTGGGTAACCTCATCTCATTTTCCATAGATCTTCCTAGGGTTCCTAACTGAGTATGCACTGAACCACTTGTACCAGTTCTTTGAGTGCTCTGATAACTTAGGTTATTCCAGTTACTTAATGATATTAAAACAAAATGAGGTGTAATAGTACTTACTTCAACAGTCTATGCAGTTCCTGAAGTTTTTGACTCTTCTCGGTGAGGTTCTTCAGTCTTCCCTTCTTCCCTAGCAGACTCTGAATGTTCTTCGTTCAGTAACTCTTCATCTTCTCCACTATATAATCCTTCTTCATATGCTGGTGGTTCGTGATTCTGCTCAAACAATTTCACGAGGGGAACCTCTCTAAATTCTCTCCCACTGCACGTGTGTCTGACCTCTATTTTGTTGTCACTATCTAATTTATTGAACATTATATTTTCAATCTGACCCACTATTGTATCTTCAATCCGTTCTTCTCATGCAATAACATCTTGATCTTGAACTTTAAGAAGTGTAAAAATGTTTCTCTCGGTCCCTTAAAGAGATATCTCTCTGCTTGGCTATATGATTCTACTCTATCAATAACAAACTTAGTAATGTACCCTCCAATGGTACTATCAAACCAGTGATATAATGATATTGACATGGTGTTATCAACTCTCTTTACCTTCTTGATCAATGACAACATGCAAAACATAGGTGGTTTGAGTCTAATTTTGAAATGGGTATCTGCTAATCTGGCTAGCCACTCGTATAGCTCCTGATGAATTCCTCCAAAGAAAATCTTGTGTATATCAGTAAAGATATACCTTCCCAAACAATCCTCTGTACTAAGATTAGGGTTCTTATTCTGAGATTCAACGAAGTCCTTCTCTTGTTCTTTTATCCACTTCTGAATCTCTGTCTTCGATGGAAACCACCTTGACATTCCCTCAAGAAGATCTTGATCCCAACAACAGAACCATTTGTTGGCACAGGGGAAGACACACGGTTTAGTTCTAATATCGTACCAACAAGCCTTAAATACCATCCCTTTTGTAAACACTTGCGAAGAGCATGCAGTCTCACCTGATGTAGTGATAGGGGGGTTGCAAGACACATGTGTCTACAACCAGAGGAAATTCAAAGTGGATCCAGGGCATCTCACACACATAGATCTAGTTATTATTTATCTTTCTTAAGTGTACTTTGCATAGTTATATCTTTTATCTAATATAATGATGCAATAACAGAGTAATAAGGAGGCAAAAGAACACAATATCAATCACACAACACAACAAGATATACGTGGTTCACCTTCTCTCTAGAGCTATGTCCATAGAACTGTGATTTATAATATATTAGATGAAATCATACAATTATGTCTACACTCTTAGCTTGCAGATCTCTCTTTCTTTCTCTTCTTCTATTCCCTTCCTACACACCCAACTACACGGTTGATATTTGCACCCAACTGAAGATCTTACAACAAAATACTTCTCTCTCAACACTAACAATAACCAGTCATCATAACATAATCGAGACCATCCCAGGTCCTCTTGACCTATATTTATACATTATAATGACTCTTGGACAACCCTTAGGATGAAACCTAGGTGTCAAAACCCTAAATACCAAAACCCTAGGTCAACTTGACCCACATCTTCAAGGCTTTGCGATGTTATTTTTCCTTCCTTTTTGCGAGGTGCTCCAAAGCATCCATTGGTGGATTTTTCCACTTGCTAAGTTTTCCAAGATCCATCTTCCTTGTTGATCTATCTTCCTCGATCTCCCTATCCAACAACTTTATTTCTCTTACTTCACTCTGTCTTTTCTTCTCTTTTGGCCACTTCGACCCAATCTCAGTCAACTTGTCTTCTGCGCAATTCAAACTTTGTGCTTCTTTCCTTAATCTTCACAACCTTTCATAACCAAGGCCCAACACCATAATATAAATATTTCACCAAAGGACAAATATAATATGACATTTGTGACAAAATGGGGAATCTACCAGTACATAGTGATGTCGTTTGGATTAAATAATGCACATGTTATATTTTCTAGAGAAGTTGTCACAACCTCTAAGGAATTTATTCATAAGTTTCTTTAACTACACTTAGATGATTGGGCTGTGTTTACCTTATTGAAATATCATATAGAAACTTTGTGGTTGATTCTTGATAGATGTACACAATATCATGTCTCATTAAATTTGAAGAAGTGTATTTTATACAAACCATTTGACATATTGTTAGGTCATTGGGTATGCAAGAAAGGTTTGTTGGTTGATCCTGACAAGATAGAAGTGATTTTTAATTTTCCACCACATACATCAATAATATAATTGAGAACAACATTGGTTCATACAAGATATTACAAGAAATTTATTAAGGGATATGCAAATTTTACAACTCTGATGGAAAAGTTATTAAAGAAAGAAACCAAGCTTCAGTGGAATGAATATTGTCAGCAGGGTCTAGACATATTGAAGTGGAAGTTAGTAATTGTGCCCATTATGGTTTTCCTGGATTGGAAGAAAGTGTTTCATGTTCGTATGGATGCATCATAGATAGTGCTCGATGTAGTTCTAGCTTATCCACGAGAGGGAGCATTAGACCATCCAATTTCCTTTTCTAGGACGAAGTTGTTAACTGTTGAGAAGAATTACAAGATGATGGAAAGGGAAGGATTGGAAAGGGTTTATGCCTAGTAGAAGTTTAGACACTACTTTTTGGGGTCCCACTTCAACATGTATATAGACCACTCTGCACTCATATACCTAGTGAACAATCCAG
The DNA here is from genome assembly GCA_000966675.3 of Picea glauca. Classification (NCBI taxonomy): domain Eukaryota; kingdom Viridiplantae; phylum Streptophyta; class Pinopsida; order Pinales; family Pinaceae; genus Picea; species Picea glauca. The sequence goes on from JZKD02S1673621.1 coordinate 34,493, forward strand.
TGTTGGGTGGGAGAATGTGTCGATGGTTATTGTTATTCCAGGAGTATGACTTCAAATTCATTGTGAAGGAGGGGAAACTAAATGTAGAACTAGACCATCTATCATGAATACTAATAGGAGAAGATGCAAAGAACCTAGATGATAGTTTACCACATGCACATTTATTTTCAGTTCAAATGGTAGACAACTACTTTGCAGAAATTGTCCAATTTTTTAGTACAACAATTGCTCCAACCTATATGATAGTAGGACATAATAAGAAGCTAGTGGTTCAAACAATGGATTATGAGTAGATTGCAGAGAATCTATATTAGTTAGGCATCGATGTGTATTAGAACACTAAATATGAATGATCCTAGTAGAGAGGCATGATGGAATTGTAGGAGGTCACTATGAACAAAAGGAAACATCGTAGAATAACTTGCATGTAGGGCTATGGCGACTTACCCTCCATAAGGATGCTAAGGAATATTTTCATAGTTCTGACGTTTGGTAGAGACTAGGAAGGTTGTCGTGAAATGATGAGATTTGTTTGAATCCATAAGTCACCTTGCAGGCATTTGACAAATGAGAAGTGTATTTTTTCTGACCATTTAATCCACCAATAAGGAGAATACTTGAAAATATGGGCATAAGAAAAAACCAATGCAAAATTGCAAGAGAAAGAATAATGCATGGTTCTTATTTGAGAATGTAGTTACAAGGTTTGAGTTTCCTAACGTACTTATCAGTGATCAAGGGACTCACTTTTTGAACAAGATAATTGTATCATTGACCAAAGAGTTCTAGATTCAACATTGAAAGAGAACTATGTATAACCCTTAAGAAAATGCAACCATGGATGCCTACAATAAGACACTGGAGAATTCATTGACAAAGGACCTATGTAATGTAGGACTAGATAAATGGGACGATGAGATTATAGAACTGCATGCAAGAAGTTGATAGGTCAAACACCCTTTATATTAGTATATCGTCAAGAAGTAGTCATGCCCATGTAATTTATTTTACCTCTTGTGCGCATTGTTGTGATGAAATACCTTACAAATTACGGTGCAATAGAAGAAAAACTATTAGAGATAATGATATTGGAAGAATACCATTGTTTTGTTTTGTTCCATAAATAATTACATAAGGCATGTGAAAAATCATGGCATGATAGACACATCAAGTAGAAGAAGTTCCAAACAAGAGATATAGTACTTCTCTATGACATTAAGTTCTTAAAGCACCTTGAAAAGTTCATGATGCACCGACTAGGGCCATATGTGATCAAATATGTGATATAAGTAGGTGTTTTTCAACTAGAATAGTTGGATGGACAAGTCATGGAAGGAATATTGAATGGGAGTTGGTTCAAATTGTATAGGGATGCTCTTCCTTCCATGGACTAAGACAATTACATAGGACATGTACCATATAGCTTGTATCATAGTGTACTATAAGAAGTATAGGAAGAAAAAGAAAAGTAAGAAGAAATAGAAAAAGAAAAGAAAATGGTTCAGGAAAGAAGTAGAAAGTTAAAGAGTCCAAGTAGTTAAGATTGGTAGGTAAAAAGGAAAAGTAGGAAAATGTCGTAGACAAGAAAAAAGTAGGTAGAAGGACACGCACATGAAGAAAGAAATATCGTGAAGAAAGAAGAGATTGCATAGAGAGAAGGGCTTGTGCAGATAATGGTTAATAGAATTTAAGACACTCCATGATGGGACATGTAATAAAGCATTACCATGGTAGTGAAGTAGTTTTACTGTGTAACCATAAATGTATATTGGCAAAAAGATCTTGAGAGACTGTAGAATCTAACAAATAATTCGCTAAAGATACATAGTTAATGAAGCATTACAAGAGGTAATGAATGCAAAGAAATAGTGGATTAGATGGCAATTTTAGGCATGAATGGAAGCTAACAAGTCGCGATGAGGTATACAAGAAAGTGAAGGGTCGAAATGGAAGGTTATTTTTAGTTACAACTTGCATAACGAGATGAATTTCATAGCCAAGTTGCAGAGATGAGTTTTGGATCCAAATTTTAGAAAACAATTGTACATAGTGAAAAATTGTAGAAGAAGATGGAAACACCTAAGGAAATAATGGTTTCATATTCAGTACCCAAGAAACAATGTAGTCAACCAGTAAATTTAAATAAACAACAGAGGCATCCTCTTGAATGTTAGTAATCCCGAGGGACTATACACCACCAAGAAAGTTGTATGTAAAACCGATCGACCTACAAAAATACATGAAGTACCCAATCATGCAGCCCAAGATTCCAAAGGGAGTGATTGTTGAAGGGGACATGATAGGCCTGACACGCACTTTAAAGTATGTGAAACAAAACATTACAAATGAGAATAAATTTCAAGATTTAGTGCCAAGCAATTTCTTGAAGAAATATATTAGTTCTGAAATATAGATAATAGTGATTGAAACATAGATTTGGGATACAGGGTTACAGAAAGAAATTATTCTAAAACTATTTGACATACAACACTTTGGGAGGAGCCAAGAGATTAATACCTACATCAATATTTTGTTGGTGTAGAATTGGCATTAATTTCAAAAGGGAATCAATATGGTCATCATTACCAATATCTAATATGATATTCCATTAAGAAAAAAATATTGGACATAATCTTATGGTTAATATGGTTCAGACTATAATTTTGTTGAATAAATTTTCTACACTAGTTGCACCATAACTCTAAAAGATAATTAACCTAAGGGGGCTATTGCATATGGAGTTGTTGCCTCTCCTAAACATGGTTATTTTGTTGTTAATAGGTCCCAGGCCTAAAATTGATGAATATAAGTGAGAGCATCCATTCACAGAAGAATCAATTGAATAGATAAAGAAGGATTATAGGTAGGATTAGGAAAGATACCTATTGGGAATTGATTACTTTTTGGAATAATTCGTAAACACCTAGATAATTAAAAAATATAGGGATCAAAGAGACCTAATCTCAATCTACCTGAGAGCTTGTAGTTTTACCTTGATACAAGGTTTGACCAACTGAAGTTTGCAATCGTTCCCTTTTATTTTAAAATACTGATGATCTTATTAGTGTCATAGGTGTGTGAAATAAGACAAGTATCGTTAGGAGTCTTAATGTGATCGTTATATCACTTGAAAAATCCACAATAGTCATCAATCTGGAGCCATCCCAAATTAACAACCCTAAATCTATTTCACGTTGAAACTAGCGTGAAAAGTAATGAGGAAGGTAGACTCGAAGGTTATATTATACAAAACTTCATAAACCACATGTCATCATCATGTTTTGGCTAGGGATTAAATCAAACCTTTGTTTCAAATGATAAATTAATGAGGACTATCCACTTGACATTTTATTAAATCAGAATCATATATTTGTCTAAGCACCTCAAAGAGCATATGGATCGTCCACTTAATCCTTTATTAAAACATAGGTTTCAATTTGTTTTCGCATCGAGATAAGCATTGTGCATGCTCTCTCTCAATCATAGGTCGAAGTGTTATGGGATCTCAAAACTATTAAGGGGTTAAACCGAGATAGCACTTGGTCATAGAGAGTGGTCACCCGATGGAAATAAAAAGGTGCCTTCAAGATTGTGTAGAGAAAATGCCTTGCACATTATGCATTTAGTTTTTAGTCATAATGTTGTGGTCCCATGGAAAAAGAGCCATGAATTAAGATCCTAGAAAACATTTTATACGATAAATGCATCAAAGAGAACATAAATGCTCGTATTTGATCCTTGAAGAAGTATGGATGTAGGGAAAGCGTGGGGTTCCATTCTACATATTTGATTAGGTAATTCTAATGAAAAAATAAAGTATTGAAACTCCTCTTCAACTTGGAACTTAGAGTAACTCTCATGAAATAAAATAGCATCATGCAGAACATAGCTTGCATCATTTTGCAACATTTGAATAAAAGTATGGTACTTTTGAAAGGATCATGGATTGATAATTCCAATTGAGAATATGATTATTATTTTTGTTATTTATTAAATAGATTTTCAAAGATGAACCAAGGTCACCGAACCACTTAATGATAATGATAGAGGAATAAATTTGTTGTTAAAACTACATCAATCATATAAAAAGACACATTTGCTCATTTTCATTTTTATTAAGAGACATAATGGTTTATGTCATACATCTTTTGGAAGATTATATAAACCAGAAAATATGGTAGAAGGAAGGTTTCTCTGTGGTCAAATTAATAATATAAAAATAGAATCATAGTCCAAAGAAGAATCATAATGATATTTATGAATTAAGGGTGGAAGGGAGGAGAAAGGGACGATTGCATTCCTCTACATGTTTAATCCTGAAACAAGGGAGTTGGTGCTTCCCAAAGTTGGTGCTCTAAACAAGGGAGTTGGTGTTTCCTATATTTGGTTCTTTAAAAAAGGGAGTTGGTTCTCTAAAACCAGGGTATTGGTGTCTCCTTGAGTTGGTCCTCAAAACAAAAGAGATTGGTGTCTCTTATAAGATTGTAACTTGTACATGAAATATACTTTTTTATGTTCACATTTAATTTTTGCATTCTATACTTCTTGTTGATAAATTATTGTGGTTAATAATTATGATAAATTCACAATTGATAAAATATTGAAAAAGAAGAAATGTTGATTCACCCCGCCCCGCCCCCTTCTCTCAGTACTGGCCAATATTTCAACAGTTGGTATTAGAGCAGGTTCCTTCAATGTATTCTAACCACTTGAAGACATATTCTAAGAAAACACATTCTAAGAAAACACATATCAACAAGAAGGAATGTCCTCTAACAGAGCACCAATATTCAAAAAAGATGATTATTCCTTTTGGAGTATAAGGATGAGAGGTTATCTGATGGATCTTGTATGCGATGTTTGACAAGTTTTGGTAAATGGTTACACAACACCAACAACTCCACCTTTATACCTTTCTGCAAAGAAACTTTGCAATGATAATTCAAAAGTTGTTAATGCAATTTTGGGTGGATTAGAAAACTCGGTATTTGTAAAGGTGATGCATTGTAAATCAAAAAAATAAATCTGGAATAATCTTAAAGTCATATATGAAGGATATAGAAAAGTAAATAAATCAAAAATCCAAACACATGGAGGGAAATTTTAAAATATGAAGATGAAATAGGAAGAAAACATTAAAGGTTATCTTCAAAGAGTGGATGAAATTGTTAATTTAATCAGAGTAATAGGAGAAAACTTAAAAGATAAAACTATTTTCCAAAAGGTATTGAGATTATTTCCAATGAGATATGAAGAAAAGGTATCTACTGGAATATCGAGAAAACATTGACAAACTTACAATGGATGAGTTTCATGGGATTCTCATAGCATATGAAATGGGAATTGAGAAAGATAATCCATAAAAAAGGGAAATAACTTTCATATCATCAAAGAAAACAAGGAACCATGAGCATATGCCAAATAAAAAAATTCATATATATCAGATGAAGAAGATGCCAATTTTATAAGGAATATCTAGAAAGGGTCTTGGAAATATAAAGGGAAGTTACCCTTCAAACGCTTGAATTGTGGAAAAGTTGGACATTTTTCCTCCAAATGTCCCTATCCCAAGAAAGAGAATACGGATGATGAAGATACATAAAACCATAAAGAAGTTAAGAAGGGAAAAAATGGAAGAAAGAAGAAATTTTATAAGCAAAAGAAAAAAAATTAGTCCAAAGAAGTCAAAAGTTCTTGACTTTATGTTCTGGTTATGGTTTTGGTGATGCATTGTAAATAAAAAAAAAATCTGGGATAAACTTAAAGTCATATATGAAGGAGATAGAAAAGTCAAGAAATCAAAAATCCAAATACATAGAGGGAGATTTTAAAATATGAAGATGAAATAGGAAGAAAACATTATAGGTTACTTTCAAAGAGTGGATGAAATTGTTAATTTAATCAAAGTAGTAGGAGAAAACGTAAAAGAGAAAAATATTTTCCAAAAGGTATTGAGATTATTTCCAATGAGATATGACGAAAAGATATCTACTGTGGAATATCGAGAAAACATTGACAAACTTACAATGGATGAGCTTCATGGGATTCTCATAGCCTATGAAATGGGAATCAAGCAAGATAATCCATTAAAAAGGGAAATAACTTTCATATCATCAAAGACAAGAAAGAACCATGAGAATATGAAAAATTAAAAACATTCATATATATCAGATGAAGAAGATGCCAATTTAATAAGGAAGATCCAGAAAGGGTCTCAGAAATATAAAGGGAAGTTACCCTTCAAATGCTTCAATTGTGGGAAAGTTGGACATTTTTCCTCCAAATGACCCTATCCCAAGAAAGAGAATAGTGATGATGAAGATACATAAAACCATAAAGAAGTTAAGAAGGGACAAAATGGAAGAAAGAAGAATTTTTATAAGAAAAAAAAAAACTTTTACTCCAAAGAAGTCAACAGTTCTTGAGACATGAGTGAAGATGATGATACATAGCTTCTATTTATGGGAATAGAAACTCAAAATAATTTGTTGATGACAAACAAGAAAACTATAAATTTGAAGGAGAAGTAAACATTGAATAAGAAATTATTAGTTTTCTTAAAGAACTGAGGAAGTATAAAAAGAACAATTCGTTGAAAGAACAACTAATGGAATATGAAGGGAAACACAAATCAAGAGAAAATGAAGTTTCAAAAACTATGAAAGAATAATAAAAAAATATTATTTCCTTGAAGACTGAACTTGAAGAAACCAAAAGAATTGAAAAAGTCATTTTAAAACAACTCAATGATAAGAAAAAAAATCGTGAAAAGCTAGAGGTTGAAATTGTGATTTTAAAAAGGGAACTAGAGAAAGGGAAGAACCATTTAGGATTAGGAAATAACTCAAAAAACTTGGAAAATATTCTTACTAGTAAAATATCACCAAGCAATAAGACAGTTTTTGGTTATGACACAAAAGAATTTTAACAAGGAATCTAACTCTACATGTCAAGAAGCTAACAAAAATCCAAAAATTTATGTAGTTGCCCTTCGGAGTCTCTCAAAGGGAAAAATAACAAGATAAAAGTTGATTCTAATCTACAAAAATTTTCTCTACTTTCAAAAGAAAATGAATACAGATGGAATGCAATTACAATAAGTCCTTGCAAAAGGTATCAATATCTCTTTATTAGATATTGCTTCTCTTGCAATAATTTTGGGCATAAATGATTACATTGTAGAGATTATAGAAGTACAATCATAAATATGTTATACATTCCTATTATTTGGAACATGTGAAACCTCGAGTGTATGAGATAATGTGTCACTGTTTTGATGTAGATAATGAAAACAAGTTAGTGTGATGGGAACAATTTTGATTGTTACGGACCTTTTTTCATAACTATAAGGCCAAACAAATGACATTCAAATAGAAGATGCCCAGAAATTTGGCAATAATATCATGACATAAAAATCTTCATAATTTGACAATAGTATTACTAGCAACAACCACATTTATGTAAAAAGTGGTTGATATATGTTGATCCATGCCATTTTCCACCTTTTTAAATTAATGGCATCGATTCGTGTATATCAACAACTTTTAACATAAATGTGGTTGTTTCTAGTTGACGGTCTACATGCATGGTCACAACTATGAACATATTTATACATTTTAAATGCAATAATTAAATATTATTTAGTAATTTCTTAATTATTTTTAAAAATAAAATTAATAATATTTTAGTTAATATT
>JZKD02S1673621.1:42238-60792 GCA_000966675.3 Picea glauca
ATATATAAATAAAGTAAGAAAACATTAATTATATATAAATACATTAATGTATTAATTAATTGATACCTTAATGCACTGCATATATAAAGTATCAATATGTTAATGTATAATGTAATGTATTAATATAACTTCTAATTTAATAAATATCTTAAGAATTAAATCTATTAATAAATGTACAAATTAATAGATTGCTAAAATATTAAAATTAGTTAATTATTAATAGTTTAATAAAATATATGTACAGTAATAAAGTATTAAAGCTTCAAAAAATGTAATGATGATGATGTTGATGATTAACGTCCACTAAGACTAAATTGGTCTATCAGACCTTAAGAGGGTAAGTGATTATTTGTGATTTTTTAGAATTTTGTTTCTGTGCTCGAAAAGCATTAAAAAAATCTTTTCAAGATCTCCATACTTTTGTTGAGTTAAGAGGTTAGGAAGGTTGGTAGTGTGATAAATAATTTGAAAATGAGATCTAATATGGGTATAGGCTAGACAATCTAAGAGAAAGTGTTTTTCATCTTCAACCTTCTTAGTGTCACAAAGGTGACACACTTTTTCATCCCATGGTGTTTTAGGAATTGACCAATGACCAGTTTCACTATGGAGCTCATGAGAATTTGTTCTTATCTTAGCAATGTTTATTTTTTTCTATACACTTAGCAAAACGGATAGATAATTTTGATATTCTAGATTAGGGTTGATTACATCATTATAATACCTTAATTTTCTTTTTTCCTCTATCTCTTTATCACACCACATTTTTTCCTTAAATTTGGATTTGACATTTTTTTTAATAGTATCTTTATTCTGAAAAATGGTTTCTTCCATGATTCCCCAATAGTTTAGCTAAGACCGGGCATCTTTATTCCATCCTCGCTTGAGTCGATGTTGGTTATGACTTGATTTTGAAGAAATTTTAGGTAGCCTCTTGTATTCCATGTTGTTTAACTTTTTATTATACATCAGGTATCTATTCATAGCCATGCTCTCAATGGGGGAGAGGCTTCTTTCTAAGAGGAGGATGGGATAGGACGTATTTCTTTTAATTTTTATCTTATAGGTTATAAAATTATTTTGTATTTTTTCTATCTTTCTCCAGGATTCACGAGCGATACTACAACCCCAGAATTCACATCCATAAAGAATAAAAGGTGTAACAAGATTTTGAAGGAGGAGTTTCTTCTTATCCCAAGTCCAAACATCATCTAATTTACAATTATTTTCAAGCCCATAATAAGCTTCCCATCCCCCAATAATCCTTTTCTCAATGATATAATTCCAATTCAGCTTGTGGTGAATATCACTTCCACGATATTTGTATGAAGTCACTTCCTCCAAGTTATTGTTGTCATATACAATGGTATCATAAGGGATCTTATTGGATTTAATAATCATGACCTTAGTCTTATCAATATCAACAGTCATACCCATATTGGAGCAAAAATCCTTGAGGATTCTTAGTTGGTTTTCAAGATCATGTCGACTCCTTGTCATAAGAACGATACCATCAGCATAAAGAAGAAGATTGATAACTATACCAGTGAGAGTAGGGTCGACACAACCTTACTTTTCCAATCATTCTTCTAACTTGTCAATGTATATGCCAAAAAGGATAGGGGACAAAGGACATCCTTGTTTGACTCTCATATTGCAGTTAATCTCTTTTGACTAGCCCTCAGTGTTTTTAAAATTAGCAATAACATTCCCATACATCTTTAGTGCAGCAACCCTCAACTTGAGAGGAACTTTTATCTCTTCTAACCTATTCCAAAGGGTTTTCCTAAATACATAACATTGATAAAGTATTAATAATTCCTAAATAAAATAAAAATACATTTATAATATATTATAGGATAAACACATTAATATATTTATAATAGATTAATGTATTATTTAGATGATACATTAATGATATATAAATGAATGTATAAAATACTAAATACATTAATGTGTTCATTATTAAATGTATACAAAAATTAAATATTAATGTAATTTATAAATTAAAATATTAAAAGAGTAATCTATGTGTAAAATATTAAAAGTATAATAATTATATCATTAATATAATTTATAAATTAAAGTATTAAAACATTAATCTATAATGTAATGTATCATTATATTAATTAATTAATTAATTAAAATATATTTATACATTGATCATTACAATTTTTGTTAATTAATTAAAAACATTAGTGTATTATATTAATGTATTAATGTACATAAATTAATGATCTATTAATATATTACATTAATGAAATATATAATAATAATCTATAAATCAATCATATAACACATTAATTAATTAATACATTAATACATTGCTAAAGTAATAATACACTAATAAAGTAATACATTAAATGTCTTAATGCATTAAATACATTAATAAATAGATTAGGAAGTATTAATACATTAATGAAATAATTCATTAATATAGTTGTAATAAGTTGACCTTAATGTATTTAATAATACACTATTACATTAATGTTATGTATAAATTAAAGTACTAATACGTTGATATATAATGTAACATATTAAACTATTAATATATTAATAATGTATAATACATTAATAATATAGTTTAATGTTAATGACACATTAATAATGTAATAATATATTAATGTATTAAATGTAATGTATAAATTTAAATATTAAATTAAATTAGTGTATATATTATAAAGAAATGTATTAATTGATTGATAAATTAATAATGTAATGTATTAAATATTTTTTATATAAATATATTATTAATTAGTACATTGCTAAAATAGTAATACACTAATAATATATTAATAAAGAAGTAATACATTGTCCTTAATGTATTTAGTAAAAAATTATTAAAGTATTAATATACTTAAAATATATTATTATATTAATGTAATGCAAAAATTAAAGTATTAATGCATTATGCATAATGTAACATATTAAAGTACTAAAACATTAATAATGTAACATGTTAATTAATCAATACATTAATACATTATTAACTAATACATTGCTAAAGTATTACATAGAAAGAAACTTAGAGTCATACTTGTTCTAATGACATTGATAGCATATGATCTTGAACTCGAAAGTATATCCCTTACAAATAAGCATAAATAAAATTAGAGTACATGCATTTATGTAAAAAGTGAACTCAAAAGTATATCCAAATAAGAATATATAAAATTAGAGTACATGCATTTATGCATTCTGCTTTTTGGTGTTGCAAAAAAATGTAATTTAATTTCCAAAAAAACAATTTGAACTTTGTTGACCATGTGGATCTAATTATGGTGGGCCATGATGATTATGTTTAGCCATAGTTTCGTATGGAACTATTGCATTGCAATATTGATCATGTTTTGTGTGTCACATTATGACATCAGGTATTGTTTGTCAGATTGTGACATCAACTTTTGTTTGTGACATGACATCGTAAGGTTATGTTCATCAAATTACAATGAAGGTTTTTTGTCTCTCACATTATGGCATTGGAATAGGTTTGTCATAGTTCGAGAGTGGGTTATGTTCATCACATTACGATGTCAGGAAATGTTCATCTCATTACAATGTTGGTCTACATTTGTCACATTCGCACATTGGGTTGTGTACATCACATTGCAACAATGGGTTGTGTTTGTCCCAATGCAACGTTTGGAAATGTCTATCACAATCCGACATAGGGACACATGTGCGAGATTGCAATGTGAAGATATATTTATGGTATTGCAATGTGTCACATTGCGACATTAGGTTTTGTTTGTCAGATTGTGACATCATTTTTTGTTTGTCACATGACATCATAAGGTTATGGTCATCAAATTACAATGAAGGTTTTTGGTTTCTCACATTATGGCATTGGAATAGGTTTTTCATAGTTCGAGAGTGGGTTATGTTCATAACATTATGATGTTAGGAAATGTTCATCTCATTACAATGTTGGTCTACATTTGTCACATTCTCACATTGGGTTGTGTACATCACATTGCAACAATGTGTTATGTTTGTCCCAGTGCAATGTTTGGAAATGTCTATCGCAATCCGACATAGAGACATGGGTGCCACATTGCAGTGTGAATATATATTTATCATATTGCGATGATAGGGCTATGTTCGTTACATTACTACGACCAGGCTATGTTCATTGGATTATGATGTCTCTAAATGTTTGACACATTGTGATTTTCCTATATGTTCGTCACATTGTGACATATGTTTATGTTCGTCACATTGTGACGTTACTATGTTTCGTAGATTGAAACGTTACTATGTTTGACACATTTAAACATTTAAAATGTTTATCAGAATGAGATTTATGTGTATGTTCGTCACATTGCAACATCTGTATATGTTCATCACATAATGACGTTACTATGTTTGGTTGATTGCAGCATTACTATGTTTGACACATTGTGACTTGGAAATGTTTGTCACATTGCAACGTCGGGATATATGCATCACAGAACATGAGGAAATCTTCATCATATGGTGACGACTGGGTGATATGCAACACAATGTGATGTATGTTTATGTTCATCACATTGTGATGTTATTATCCCCATTTCGACCACAAGCCTATGTTCGTCACATTGCAATGTTACTATGTTCATCACATTGTGATGGTACTATGTTCATGACAATGCAACGCTATATGTTTGTCCCTTATTGTGATGTTACTATGTTTGGAAGATTATAACATTACTTTGTTTGACAGATTGTGATGTTTAAAAATGTTTGTCACATTGTGATGTTGTTATATGTGTGTCACATTGCAATGTGAGAAAATGTTCGTCACATTGTGACGACATGGTGATATGACACATTGCGATGTCTATTTATGTTCATCACATTGCCACGTTACTATCCACATTGTGACTACATACCTATGTCAGTCACATTACGATCTCATATTATGTTCATCACAATGTGACCTTACTATGTTAAGGAGATTGCAATGTTACTATCTTCATCATATTACAACGTTACTTTGTTCCTCACTGTAACACAACATATAAGCATATATTAAATTAGAGTATGAATTTATGCATTTTGTGTTTTGGTTTTGCAAATTGCAAGTATCAGGAAAATATAAAGAAACGGGTTAAAGACAATTATGATTTATAGGGGAAAAAATGACCTTCATTATGGTTGACCTTAGTTGAGCATGGTTGACAATGGTTAGTCATGTTTGACAATTGTTGTCTATAGAAGATCATGGCTAGCCATGATCATGACCACTGATGACATTTATACATTAATATATACTATAATGTATTAATTAATAAATATGTGAATACATTATTAATTAATCCATTGCTAAAGTATTAATACATTAAAACATTAATAAAGTAATGTAGTACATTATTAAAGTATTAATAAAATAATAATGCATTATTACATTAATGCAATGTCTAAATTAAAGTATTAATTTACATAAATTTATAATGGCCTTGTCTAAATTAAATGAGGCCATATCCTTGTCATCACGAGGCTAAGTTTGTGACATTGCGATGACAAGATATTTGTGTGACATGATATATGTATCATATTGCGATGACAAGATATTTTCTTCACATTGTGATGAGGGGGATATGTTCTTCATAATGCGATGACAAGGATATGTTCGTCACATTACGACGACATGATATTTTTCGTCACATTGTAATGACACGATCTTTGCATCATATTGCGATGACATGATATTTGCATCACATTATGATGGCATGGTATTTGAGTCACATTGTAACGAGGAGGACATGCTCATCATAATTTGAAGATAAGGCTATGTTTGTCACATTGTGACAAAAAGGCTATGGTCATATCATTGCAAAGATATGATATTTGCATCACATTGTGACAATAGGATATCTGCATCACATTGTGACGACATGAATTTTTTGTCACATTGTGATGTGATGAAATTTGTGTCACATTCTGAGGATGAGGCAATGTTCATCACATTGCGATGACAAGGCTATGTTCATCACATAGAGACAAGAAGACTATGTTCGTCAAAATGTGATGATAATTCTATGTTCGTCACATTGCAACGACAAGGCAATGATTGTGGCATTGCAATGACAAGGGTATGTTCAGAACATAGCAACAAAATGGATATGTTCTACACATAGTGACAATAAGTATATTTTCATCACATTGTGATGATAGGATATTTTCATCACATTGCGAGGATATGATGTTTGCATCACATTGGGACAACGAGGCTATCTTGATCATAGTCCAGTATATCTTCATCATGGTGCGATGACAAGGCTATGTTATTCAGAGTGCGATGATAGGGATATGTTCTTCATAGTGTGATAAAAAGGATTTATTTTCTATGGTGCAATGATAAGGCTATGTTCAGCACATTGCGACGACAAATCTATGTTCATCACATTGAAAAGACAAGTCTATGTTCAACACATTCTAATAATAATGCTATATTCATCACATTGTGATGACAAGATATTTGTATCACACCATGAGGATAGTATATTTTCATCATATTGCGACGACGAGGATATGTTCATGACATTGCAACAACAAGCCTCTATTCATCACAATGCAATGATAAGGCATGCTGTTCACATTGCGTTGGTGGGGCTATGTTCGTCACATTGGAATGACAAGGCTATGTTCAACATAATGGGGTGTTACTATGTTTTGCAGATTATGATGTTGCTATGTTCATCACATTGCAACATTACTATGTTAGTAATTGGGACGATGCATTAATAATACATTATTAAAAATATTGATATCATATTACTAATACATTACTAATTTATTTTGATATCATATCTTGATGTTTTTTTTTTTTTAAGTAAAAAAGAGAGTTGGAGCCTTTTATATTATCCTTGTCAAAATACATGGCATATAATGATGCCAGCTGTCCTGCCTAAGCAAGAAACCAGGATAGTTGGGCATCAATGTCCAGATGTTACCAGAGTGGCATAGTGAGAAAAGTTTGAAAAAATTAGCGCTGCTTCCCGCCCGAAGGAAACCAGGTATAGCAGGCTTCAACAGTAGACTAGTTTTTCCAACTAGACCTAGGAAATGTAAAAAGCTATAAGTTCTAAAGCATATACCGCTAGAACGAGACCACAAGTAAAATCTAAACCTAAACATTAGAGAACCTCCGATCCAGGGTGAGCCTCGGTGTGCCTCCAACATGCAGGGAACGCGTATGCTTGGCCGCATGTTGGGCATTGCTTCTTTGGCGTGGCGCGAGAGTGCGCAGCGAAGAACATGTCGAGCCTCTGCTCCAGCCTTGCAATATGTAAGACTTGATCCTCTAACAGATGTCGCACCTCAAAGATTAGACTGATGTATCCCTCGTCAGCTGAGGCCGTCGGTTCCGGGCTGGCTTCTGGTCTCTTTTCTTGCTGTTGGTGTCCCGCTTCTCCTCTGGTGGCCTGAGGAGGAGCCTCTTCCTCTATGTAGTAGGGAGAGTAGGGTCTTTCTCGTCCACTGTCATCCTGGTTGCGCACACTGCTTGCCATCTTCTGAGAGCTAACTAAGCCAAAATCTGAGTGTGGGTTCCAGTTATCTGGAATGATAAACAAGGTATGTTCAGGAGGGCTCTCGAGGCCGCCTTCCGGGATCTCCTCCTCGACGACCACCATTGGAGGCGTGCGTGGTCGCTCCCATCGTCGCCTGGCGGCCACTGCCATAGCCTTTTCGAAGTTTGCCTTTCGCTTTCGTCTCGAATCTGCTGTGTACCAAGATGCCCCTCGTCGCGGCGTCCCTCTGATTCTGGGCATGGTGAGACTTCAAGAACTGAGCCAGGAGCAAGCAATTGCAATGGGCTGTGAGGTCGAAAGAGGCAACCGCTTTAGCACGACGAGAGCGCGAGTGCTGCTATGTCGGTGCCTCTGCAAGACGAGGGCTCTCGGGAGCTCTCTGCAATCCGGAAGTGAATTTCGCAGCGTGAGCCCCTGCAACATATCGATTATCGAAACACGTGCTATCAAAACTGCCATTAAACTCTGCGAGATAATGCGGGTACCCGTCCCTTGTGCGAGAGGACCCGGTCCATGAATGCACCTGTGCATAATTAAACTGAGTTAATGACCGAGTGATGCGAGGTAGCCTGCCGCCTGCCACCGCATCCCGACTCATCTCCACATGGCCGCATCGCCCTCCCTATCACCCCATCCGGGGAATATCATATCTTGATGTTGATATGCGATATTTAAATCTAATTTATGTTAATATCATATATTTAAAACACTATTAAAAATATAATTTTCAATGTGTAAAACAAAATTTGATCTTTCCTTGAAAAGTAATACCTTTTAATGAATTGAGAGTTACAAAACTAAATTGAAAACATTTTTAATATATTACTAAATTATGTGGATACATTACTGTGTTATTAATTGGGACGATGATTAATAATGTAACAATGCATTATTAAAAATATTGGTATCATATTAATAATAGATTATTAATTTATGTCAATATCATATATATTGATGTGGATATCATATATTTAAAACTAATTTGTGTTGATATCATATATTTAAATCACTATTAAAAATATAATTTTCATTCTATAAAACAAAATTTTATCTATCCTTAAAAAGTAATACCTTTTAATTAATTCAGAGTTACAAAACTAAATTGAAAATAATTTTTAAGACTTAAACTTCAAACCTCTCAAAATCAGCTAAACATCCTACATTATATATATAATGTTGTCTTAGCAACATAATAAACGTTGTGAAATATATATTAAAATTAATTAAAACATAACAATATTTAGTGTAGAATACTCATAACATAGTCAACGATTATTTTATTATTATACGATATTGGTCGGATAATGGCCTTATGTTAAGTATATAGATATAACAATACTTACCAACTAATAAGTTCATGCATTATAAATTTTCTTCTATGTCCAATCTCGGAAACTGATGAATCTTACAATTTCGATGATAGGCGGAAATCGATGAATCTTACAATTTTGATGATAGCAGTGTTTTGTAATATTTTGAAAATTTTACAGACAATTTTGATAAACCGAACAGATAGAATTTGTGATCATAATGTATATTTTTTTGATAAAATGATGCAACTCTAACCTTCATTAAATCTATACCACTTCAAACTTCTGTTTGTGTATGTTTGAAGAGGGGTTTTATTATTTTCCACAAAATATCCCTACAAGAATAATGTCAAGGCTCTTTTCCGTCTCCTTTTCATTCGTTTTTTCTGAGCAATGCGCTTAACCAAACCCATAGTGTTGCCCAACCTCGAAACAAGGAGACCCGAAAGATTATAAGAGATGAAGCAAGAGGCGGCACTGTGAATGGGCGAATAGTACCAAATATACCCTTGGCAATATTAGAACAAAACAAATATAGTTATTTCATGGTTTCCTGTGGGCCGTAGCCACTGTTAAGCTAGAAAATGTCCAGGAGTTGTTGGATATTTTTATTAGCAGCTGAGAAAGGGCTTCCAAGCATCCCCATCTGTCTTCTCTCACGGCGAAGAAAATTAAGTATTAAATGGTGTTGGGTTCCTTTGGGTTCGTATTATGGTTTCTCATTAATTAATTATTTAAAATTAATTAACGAGAAACAGCAATACGAACCCAACACCATTCTACCACTAGAATGGTGCTGCAAAAGTTACAGTGCAAGTAGCACAGCTGCTCAGAAGCAGAAGAATCAATACAACCAGACATCGTTGAAGCACAAAAAAACCCCACGAAGAAATTAACCCAGCACATGAAATAAATTATCATATACTGTTAATCGTTCCGATGAAGATTGAATCTGACATCAAACATGCGTCCATCTCTTAATCGTTCCCGAACATGCATCCAGCTTAACCACGGCTGCGTTAACTGAAAGGAAGGAAAGCTAAACGTGGCAACGTTTCACATCCATAAAAACTTGGTATGCGTAAAATTAATCCCTGCTAGTTACTGGAACATGGCAAAGGTTTTCTATACATATTAATTATTAAACAAACGTGGCAATGAGTGAGTAGGGAAGTAATTTTTTAATTATATTAAGTAAATGTGAAAAGTTAAACAATGAAATAGATGCATTTATAAATGCAAGGAAGTTAGTAACATTAAATTTCATTCATTGATTTCAGAGTAAGACTAAAAATATGCTAGCATCTTCAATTGTAAACCATAAGATTAGAATTTGTAATTAAAAATCTCATTAAACCATCAATTCAAATAGGGGAACGCCTATCGACGTAATCCAACAAAAAATGAGACACTCTTTGAAAATGGAGAATGGGAATCCGACAAAGAATGAGACACTCTTTGAAAATGGAGAATGGGCATCCAACAAAGCAAGAGAACCATTTGAAAATGGACAAAATTTACGACATTATATTCTCTGGCACATTGAAATGAGCGGGCAAACATAAGTGCGCATTTTTTTAAGTTTCTGTGTAACAAGAACAAGCGTTGAATAAATTGTCGACCAAGTTTATCAAATTTATCCGTTGAATAAATTCTCAACTAGGTTTATAATAAAATTTATGTTTACTATGAGCTCAACAAATTCTTGGTGAGTATAGATTATTTTGTGTTCGATGGTTGAATATTATTATAGATCTATCTGGATTCCAGACTTCATAATATCGATAGGATAATAACAACAAAAACATGAATATATAAGTGTTTAAAAGATCGATTAATATGGATCGTTGGCCTTCTTAGATTAGTTGTAATTCACATCCTCTATAAATGTCCATCCCCAAATTACTATCACCCATATCTTCAATATTTATGTAAGACAAGCCCATCCACCCATTCCACCTCAAATCTCCTAAAGAAGTGAATGACCAATTTAGTGGAGCCAAATCATTTATGGACATACCATAATACTCTGGCTGGGTGCCTCCTAGAAAATGTATATTTGGAGATACGATTTGGGAAGGCTTAGTAGTAGCTGAATTAACCTTTTCCAATTGTGATCACAATGCTGGAAAATGAACCTTTCCTTTCCTCTTAGTGTAACTTGGACAGAATCTTGTTTACTGGAGTTTTTGGTTTACTTTATTATAGAATTCTATAATGATAAGACACCAAATTGGTGTATAAAACCTATCTTTCCTAAGCTTTGTTTTAATTTGAGACTGAATCTAGTTTACTAGACCATCAACTGAGACATAAAATTGATATATGAGACAAGATGACAAAATTGTTGTATGAGACCCCGTATTTTTGTCACAAACCAGTGTCCCTTATTGCAACTTGAGATTGAATATTCTTTACAAGATTTTTTGATTTACTTTATTATAGAATTTTATAATAATAATAATAATAATAATAATATAATTTTAAGGTAACCCAAGCCAGACATCAAATTGATGTATGAGATAATAATTATTATTATCTATTACATAATTTTATAATAATAATAATAATAAACTAATTTTAAGGTCATGACCAAGCGAGGCTTAAAATCAAATAGGTTTATGAAACCTCCTTGTTTATGTGGAAGGAACCCCTCTAGGATGTGAACATTTTCATGTCCCTTATTAAAACTTGGAGCTAAATCTTGTTTAGTAGTGTTTTTAGTTAACTTTATTATAGAATTTGTAGCATCTAGACTTCCTAGATGTGTTATGCCACATGAAAATTACAAACTCTCATACCATTTTAATTTATTAAAAAATTCTACAAATGCACATAATTATGAATAATAACAACACACACACAAAAACAAACACACACATACACACACACATATATATATATGAAACATTATACAGGGAAAACCTATATAGAAACACATAAATAATTACATAGTAATTAAAACAAGCACATTAAAGACATGTGTCTTTTGTAAATAGAATATCAATTGCGTGGAGACCTTAGAATTTCCTCCCAGATTTGGACTTTGTTGCTCAAAAACTCAACAGTAGGTCACCCCTGAGCATGGGATAAAACTCCACCTAGAAAAAAGAATTTTGAACCAACATAAGGTCTCTCAAACAACAAAAACATTTAGACTCATGTGTCAACTTTAAGAGACAGTCCATCATTCCCCACATTCTAGTCCCACCCTAGGAAGTGTGTCCCTTTTCTGCTCAATAGTCCTTCGGTTGCCCCACTTCCCTTCTGGGGCCATGTAGCTCTAGCTTGGCACCTTGGGAATGAATTCCCAATAGTTTTCTCACCTATAAAGATTGATCGTGGGCCTAGAAACTCGCTTATTCAATAACTCAGGCCTGCCAATCCACCTCTTCAACCCAATTCTTAGGTTACTGGGTGTCCACAACTCCAAGGAATTCCACTGTACAGGTACTGGTGATGGAAACAATAGAGTAAAAATGGTAGGAGAGGATAATGGCATAATGAGTGAATTGAATGGAAAACATGAATTGAATTGCCCAATTATATTTAAATGTTCCCAACTTGACACTTGTCATGTTGAGAACTACATGGTCCCACTTCAACCCCAACTTTGGTGATATGTTTCCCATAATTAAGAACTCGTGATATATTTATATTCCTTACTTCAGACTTTATACTTTAGGAATATTAATAAAATATTCCTTTGGGATTAATCCCCCTTAGATTAGCTCATTTCTTAGACTCTTAGCCCCCCTTTCCCTTTCTAGTGGAGTTTATCCCCCCATACTCGTCTTGTCTAGTTTGTCTATAACATTGATGTGCTTTCATTAGTATTTATTACAAATATAACATAAATGACCTTATAGCTTTTATCTCTCAAGCCTTGACCCAAAATGTCCTGGTTCAATATCCTATATGTATATTTACATTTACATTGCAATTAAGGTTCGACCTAGGGGTATTACATTCCCATCCCCCTTATTTATGCATTATTCTTGGTACATTATATATACATGTATAATGAAAATCTTCAAAAATATTCAAAAGGATGAAAATACTCTATCTGCATAACATCCTTGTGCTCCCAAGTGGCATCCATGGGACCGTACCAAGTCCACTGGAACCTTACTATATCTATGGCTCGATTTCAGAGTTGTTTGATATTTCGGTCCAATATGAAAGCCAATGGAACTTGAAAGTCATATTCTTGCTCCACCTAAATCACATTCCAATCTATGACATGATTAACATCAAGTACACACCTCTTTTTAAAATGCACATGGAATACATTATGAATATACATTGATGCAGGTAGTGGAAGAATATATGCAACAATACCAATCCTCTTCAGGATTTCAAATGATCCACAATAACTTTTCTCCATCTCTGAAAAATTTACCAAATTCAGGGAACTTATCTTGGCCTTTACATTGAAAAACACATGATGACCCACTTTGAAAAATTTTTGGGTTCTTCATTCACCAGCATAAATTTTCTTCCTATCTTGGACAACCTTTAAATTTTGTTTTATTTCCACCATCTTCTCTTCCATTTTCCTGAGAAATTTTGTCCTAACGAATGTTGTGTCTGTTGGGTTGTCCCAACTCATTGGTGTGTTGCACTTTCTACCAAAAAGTGTCTCAAATGGGCTCATATTTAGAGATGATTGATACCCATTTTTATAAGAAAACTCAACCAACTGAAAATAATCTTCTCATTTTGATGGTCTATCCATCACATACATTATCAACATGTCCTCGATCACTTGGTTGACTCTTTCCATTTTCCCATCTCACTCTGGATCATAGGATGTACTAAAGTTAGTCTTTTTTCCAAATCCTTTGAACAATCCTTTTAAAAAATTTGATGTAAATTTGGGATCTATGTGAGACACAATTTTCTTAGGTACACCATCTAGCGTAGCGATTTCCCTCATATAAATATAAACAATTTTATCTTCTTTTTTAGTGATTTTTACTGGAATAAAGTGGTATTTTTAGTAAGATTATCCACCACCACCATGATGGAATAATGTTTCTTGGTAGTGTTGGGAAACTTAATGATGAAATCCATTGTTACAACTTCTCATTTCCACTCACAAATGAGAAATGGATGTAGAAAATTAGATTGGTTTATGTGCTCAGCCCTGAATTTCTGACATTCCAAACATCTAACTATATAATCAACCACCTCTTTCTTCATACTTGGACAATAATATTGGCTCCTGACAACTGCAAAAAAAACATTGGTAACCTGGGTGTCGAACATAAGACACATTATGCATTTATTTTAGTACCATATTTTTGAATTCCTCAGAATTAGACACATAAAATATTCCCCTATACATGAGTATTTCATCCTCTCCCAACTCAAAATATTCAATTTTCTATTGCAATTTACCTGGTTGTAATTTTGTCTTTATTTCCACATAGTGATGATCTGAGTTTGTAGCCTTTAAATTTTTGTCTTTCAAATATGATTTGCAAATGATAATGTTTATTGCATGCATCCCATCCACTCTCTTAATAATTTCATAAACCACCCTGTTCTCTTCACCCTTGATATGATTTATGTCAAAGTCATACTCACTGAGGAATTTTAATGATCTTCTTTTCGTGGCATTTAAATTTGATTTTCCAAACCGATATTTTAGACCATTATTGTATGTCTGCAACTTAAATATTTTCCCCATGAGGTTGTCCCTCCACATATTCAAGGCATTCACTATGGATTCCAATTCTAAATCGTGAGTGGCATAGAGTCTCTCGTGCTCTTTCAACTTCCTTAATTCATACCATACCACATACCCATTCTGACTAAAGACTCCACCAAGCCCTTCATTACAAGAACTTTTTCATACAATGAAGTATTCATTTGGATTGTAAATCCTTAGTATTGCAGAACTTTTCAATCAATACTTCAAGTGTTGTAATCTTCTTTCATGATCAACATTCCATTCAAATCTCGCACCCTTCTTTTGCAAAGATGTGATTGGGTGCCCAATCTTTGAAAATATCTCAATAAACATTCTATAGTAATCTGGAATTCCCATTAAATATATCACTTTGGATACATTCCTGGGTGTTGGAGATCCTTCAATGAATTTTATATTTTTTGGGTCCACAACCATCCCTTCCTTTGAAATGATATGTCCCAAATAGTGAATATGTCTCTAGTAAAATCAACACTTGCGTAGCTTTGTATACAATTGATGCCCCCTCAACACTTGTAGCACCATCCTTAAATGTTGTTCATTCTCTTCTTCAGAATTTGAGTTGATAATAATTTCATCCAAGAAGAGAATGATAAAAGTATCCAAGTAATCTTTAAAAATACCATTCATTAAACACATGAGGACAACTAGTACATTTGAAAACTCAAATGGCACCACTGTAAACTCATAATGGCCATACTTCATTATGAATTTATTATTGCTAATGTATTCCTCTTTGATTCTAACTTGGTGATAGCTTGATCTGTGGTCAATATTAGAGAATATATTTGCATCCTTAAATTGATGAAACATGTCATATATCATGGTGAAAGGATATTTTTCCTTCACAATTACCTTATTCAACTTATTAAAGTCAATGCAAAGCCTCAATGAACCATCCTTTACTAAAAAATAATATTGGGGCACCCCAAGGTGAAAAACTTGGGCATATAAACCCCTTCTTTAAAAGGTTTTCAGGTTGCATTTGCAATTCCTTCATTTTTGGTGTAATCATCAGGTAAGGAGTCTTGGATATTGTGGATGCTCCATGCATTATATTGATTGAGAAATAAATATCTCTCTTGGGTCGTAACCCTGATATTTCTTTAAATACATCTTCAAACACTTTTAGAATTTCAATGTGTTTAATATTTGACATTTTATCCTTAGGTGTCTCTTCCATATGTGTTGCAAATAATTGGCATCCTTTCCTGAATCTTTTCTTCAACTGCAAGGTTCAAACTTCTCTAACATTTACATCCCTTGGAATACTCTAAACTATCCTCAAGTTTTCTTCTTCATCCAAACAAGTAAAATCATTGTTATAATAGTCTAGGACAACACGATCCTAGTCCAACCAATCCATAAGAATGAGGTAATCATAGGAGCCCAAAGTTATGATATTCAAATATTCTCTTGTTCTCATCCCATTAATGTCCATAGGAAATTCCTTAACCATCTCATTAATTTTTAATTTATCTCTTGTAACTAGATGCACCAACCAAGGTTTCCCAAGATTTCTTCGTGGAAAACGTAATCTTTCCAACACCTTAAGATGTAGATAAATATGACTACCATGATAATCAATCAAAAAATGGTTTGGTTTTTTATATTACCTTCCACTTCAATCATATCAGATTCGAAATCAACTTTCTTATTATCTAGGGATGCGTATATCCTAGATACATTTCGACCCATGTCCTCCATTGTATCATCTTGTTGTATTCTGAACAATCCTCATGTTTTCACCTTTGTGAGGGAAATCTCTATACATATGATCTCCCTCACAACCCCAACATATCATTGGATACTACCTTGGTATTTTTCCCATTGTTTATGTCATTCTAGTCTCCTTTGGAGTTGATTATCATTGAGAAGTGTTGTTGAAGAATGGTGGATTGGTCTCATTCTTCCTCTTATCTATCTTGTCTTTATTTGTGTCTTCCTAAGCTTTTTGGGAGGTTTGTCTTCATCTAAGATGACCATAGATGAATTTATTTCTCCTTATGATTTCCTCCAATGTCTTGGGATCATCATATCATATCTTATTGTTGATATATAATGGTATCCCACTTAGCTACCTATGAATATTAACATGTTCATCCTTCATGAAATCAACATATTTAAACATCTCTAAGGATATCCTTTAATACTCATTTATGGTCCTCCTCCCAAGATTGAGTTCAAAATACTCTTTCATTTTCTTATGATAGTAAATCTTTCTTAAGTACTTATTTTCAAAATGCCTTTTGAACTCCCACCAAGTAACCTTCTTCTCATAAATGTGTTGCACTTGCATAAAGTAGTCCCATCGCATTGATGTTTTTCTCTTGAGTTGGTATATGTAAATTCTCCCTTATGTCCATAAATGTTATATATGTAACTAGAAGTACTTCCTCATTCTCAACAACTAGGTCTCTGTATCCTCATCCTTCTTCTAGTCACCATCAAAGGCAAGAGGTGTAACCTTATTCATTTCTTGTTGTATCATGTGCACGCTAGACCTCCTCTTATCCTTTCTGATAGGGGATGGAATTGAACTATTGGGTGCTCTCCTAGATTAATGCCTTGGTGAGTGATTATGATGCCTATCAAAACTTCTTGTTTCTCTTCTTTTATCATGAGATTTGTGACTTGTGGACTTGCTTGATTATGTCTCCTTATCCATCTTCTTCTCTATTGGGTACAATATCTAAAACAACTTGATTTTGAATTAGTCTTGCTACTCCTTGGATTTAATAATACTATCATTGTAACATTTATAACTATGGACATCCTTTCAAAAAATATTGTAGTCTCCACCAAGTTCATCTTTTCTGCCTTGCCTTCTCCATGTCCATTTGAATTTGCACACTCATTATCCATACATACATACAAACCTATGACCTCATTGTCATGGTGGTAGGCTCTCTTTGAATCTTCCATGCTTCTAATATTTATGTTGATCATGTTCTAATCTAATTTTATTAACTCTGCAAAATGTTCAGGGAACAAGATTTGTTAAACTAAATAATTTATGAAATCTGTAAATACTATGCACACTTATATTCCAACAGTGTATCATATTCCTTTCTTTTGATTCTTTTTGAATTTAACTACCCAATTTATATTTTTGGATGAATTGATGGACTCTTCTGTCCAATATATTTTCAATGATTTCTTCCTTACTCAATTCTAAGTTTTGAGCATAAATCTATCACCATTTCACCAATACCCAATCCTTCCTTCTCTTCACCCTTCAACTAGGTACCACATTTAATAGTTCCCATGAATATTTACAACTTCTCCTTTGGATGTTTGATATTATCCCAATTGGATTCCTTCATAATGATATTCTATAAATATTGGCTAATTCTCACCCTCATTTGAGCTCCAATCTACTAGATACAACCTGCTAAAGTTTTAGGCCAATTAATATTTTTATCCATGAATGCTACAAGTAACTTCTATGTCATCTTGTACATTTTTGAGTGCCCATATTTATATTTTGACTCCATGATTCTATTATATGGCTTAATATATTTCCGTAAATTGATCCTATGCCCCAATCTGATTCTGTATCAGGAAGTTATGGCCCTCAGAAGTTAATTTGATCTCAATGTCTGGCCTATATCTCCCTCATATTAGCTATGTTTGACGAATGATTTACGTTGTTAGAAATATCTCTATGAG
This sequence comes from Picea glauca, assembly GCA_000966675.3. Taxonomy (NCBI): domain Eukaryota; kingdom Viridiplantae; phylum Streptophyta; class Pinopsida; order Pinales; family Pinaceae; genus Picea; species Picea glauca. The sequence goes on from JZKD02S1673621.1 coordinate 60,451, forward strand.
ATTTATCATTTTATATAAAAAAAATATATTTCCTAGGAAGACAAAAAGATTTGTGTGAAATGGAATGGGTAAAAATATGTTGTTTAGGGCTCTGAAAATGGTTTTCAAGTCGAACACCTAGAAATCACTATAATTTTCCAGTTATTTTCATTAGTTTCTGGAAAAGATTATTTTAATATGGTCAACTTGGATGTTGATGTGGAATTCTAGTCTACCTGAAACACATGGAAGGATTCCATTTCATCTCCTTGTCCACTTGACCTGGCCCTATCGGCCCTTTTCCTGTACTTCCTTTTCTTTCCCCTTCACTAGATCATACATTTTATTATTGTTGTTGTTTTC
>JZKD02S1673621.1:61015-89202 GCA_000966675.3 Picea glauca
AAAATTAATTAATGGTTGGTCCTTGGTGACTTGTCACAAATTGTTTCAATGCGGCCCCCATTCCTATGGTTATCCTAACCATACATGACCCCCTCGTGGAAGGGTTCCACATACCAAGCTTGTGGTTCTACTCGACAGGTGAGCACCTCACTGTGGCTCCACCTTACCTGCCAGTATCATCTAGTCACCTACCACCTCTACTACTCCTACCACCATGTATATTCCCCCATGTCCCTACCACCATGTAATTACACATCACCTCTTCTACCATGTGGCCCCTAAGTCATGCTGACATCATTGTATGAAAAAATTCTGAATTTTCCCCAAAACGCTCAATTTCATAATGATTCTCATAAATTAGATCAAATATATGAACTTAAGATCGATATGACCAATTATGGTACTATAGATATAAATTTGACCCATATTCTTAAAATTCGACTCCTCTGTGTTGAATTTACCATGAATTCCTCTAGAGAAATTGAGCCTTTGCCCAATTTCGCCCCTAAGTTTTTTCATGGGCACCAGGGTCGCTCGGTAAAATCAAAATTTCCCCATATACATGCCCTATTTTACCCAATTAAACATTTAAATTGGATATTTAAAATTTTTGGGATCAATTTCCCCCAATTTTGCAGGGAATTCCTTCAATTTCACTATAACAATATTATCAAATAATTTACAGACTTCCTCTGGAATTATTTTTCTCCAAGTTTCCACTTCAACGCTCTTTTAAATAGGCCCATGCATGCTCAATATTGAAATTGGATATATGATACCACATTGTAGCATCCCCCATCCCAAGATGGGTTATGCCACACAAAAATTCCAAATCCTAATACCATTTTAATTTATTAAAACATAGTGAAAATGCATAAAATTATGTAAAATAATAAAAAATATACATATAAAACATTGTATAGGGAAAAACCTTATAGAAACACATAAATAATTGCACAGTAATTAAACAAGCACATCAAAGACACTTCTCTTTTGTAAATAGAACACTCACTGGATGCAAAACTCAAAATTTCCTTCCATCCTTAGACTTTGTTTCTCATAAAATCATCAGTAGGTCACCCCCAAGTGGGAGCTAAACCTCCACCTAGGAAAAGGAATCATAAATCTGGCTAAGGTGTCTCAAAAAATAGTAAATATCAGACTTAGGTGCCAACAATAGCATATAGCCTACAGTCCCTCATTCCCAACATGTTTGTCCCACCCTAACAAGTATGTCCCTTCTCTACTCAATAGTCATTCAACTGCCCCACTTCCCTTTTTGGGCTTGAAAAATAGACTAGATAGGAAGTCTGAGAGCCATGTAGTTACAACTTGGCACCTTGGGAATCAATTCCCAATAGTCCTCTCACCTGGAGAGAATTCTTAAGGGAACGACAACCCGCATCTTCAATAACTTAAGGGCCTGACAATATGCCTACTCAACCCAATTCCTAGGTTATTTTTTGTCCACAACTCCAAGGATTTCCATTGTACAGGTACAATTCATGGTAGAAGTAGAGTACATATGGTAGGAGAGACTAATGGCACAATGATTGAAATGAATGGGAAAAATGAACTAAATTTCCCAATTATATGTGCATGTTCCCAACTTGACACATGTCATGTTGGGAGCTACATTGGCCCACTTTCCCCCCCCACTTTGGTAATATGTTTCCCATAATCAAGGACTTAAGGTACATTTAGATCCCTCACTTTAGACTTTATACTTTAGGAATATTAATAAAATATTTGTTTGGGATTAATACCCCTTAGCTTATTTCAAAGTGAAACAAGAGAATTTTGGAGTTTTAATTTGAAATATATGTAACAGTTATAAATAAGGAACATAAAAGAGTGTTAATTATATTTCATTACAGTTGAACCTTTGGAGTGGTAGGGTTTGACAGTCATGGGGAGCTAGGGTTTGACAGTTGTGGCCACATCAGAGAGAAACATGAGAACCAAGCCGAGGGGGGGTAAGGGGACCCCCTCATACAAACAGGTAGTGGTGGACAGAGGGAAAGGGCCAAGAGGCATAGTTTTCAAGACACCAGCGATAGGAACCTCAGGATCAAACGCAGGGAAGTGTCAAGAAAAAATATAGAACAAAAATGAGACCACGGGTGAAGACACTAAGGAAACTCAGAAGGAGACACAAGAGACCATGAAGGCTAAAGGGACAAAAGGACGGAAACCATGCAAGCCCAAAATAACAATGATACCCAAGGTAATAATGGAGGACCCACAAACACCACTCTGCAGGGATCAGATGAAGACGCATGCGCTCATATGCAATTTCATGGGGTTATGGCCCACAGAAAGAAATTTTCGCAACTAGATCAAATATCACTGGAAGCCAAATGAATAAGTGGAGTTACACCTCAGCTCGAAGGGTTTCTTCACAACAGTCTTCATGAACCTAGAGGACAGGGATAGAGTCTTTGAGGGAGTTCCATACTTCCATGCCTCAGATGGATTGTACATGCAACCTTGGAAATAAAATTTCTCCCCAGAAAAAGAAACGTTCAAAAAGGTACCGGTCTGGTTGAGATTCTATTCCTTACCCTTAGACTACTGGCTACCCTCCACCTTTGAAGAAATATGAAACAAAATGGGGAAATATGTGAAGACCTTAGAAGCAACCCTAAAAGGAATATAGACATCATATGCAAGAATCTGCATAGAGATGGACATTTCTGGAGCACTCCCAGAAGCCATAATTCTAGAATTCAGGGATGAGGAATGGATCCAAAACATAGATTATAAACATATCCCATTTAGATGTAGAGGAAGATATGAACATGGCCACCTGATCAGAGAATGCCTCTTAATAAAAATTAGGAAGCGACAAACCCCAAAAGCCAACAGGATGAGGAAGGGTTTATAACACCAAACCCTAGGAATAGAGAAGATAAAAAGAAAAACAAATAAAACCTCAACAGGAAATAACCAGTAGACTCGGAATAAAATGCAAGGAAGGGACCAAACCAACAAAGGGACAGAAGATGAAAGTGACTTGGCAAAATTTCAAGAGGTCAGAGACCAAGCAATAAGAGAGCCTATCGATTGGCCAAGCAACCTGATGGCACAGGGGAGTTGCGCAACCCTAATGGACAGAGAAACAAAAGATGACAACACCTCCACGAAAGATGCAGAGGGAGATGCAGAGATGACCCCGAGAAAAGTAGGCACAGAAGACCTTGATCTCAGGGACTTGGTGGAAAGGGAAGGGATAGACCTTCCAAACATATTGGAACAATGGAAAAGGAAGGGAGTCGACAACGTACCAATAGAGCAACTTGACCACATTTAGTACATGTTTCTCCTATGGGAAGAAGCCAAAGCTAGAGGACAAAAGAATACACACAGGGAGATAGGACACCTAGGAGTCAAAGCCAGTGAGTGACAACCACATCTATCACCCAAGTATACGAGGAGGAAAAAAGGGAAGGAAATGAAACAACATAGCCCTATAGGCATTGGGAGTGCTACTAATAAATTTGGGTAAGATCAAGAAACTCTTTCCCCAATCCCCCCCACATGTTTAAATGAAGGTCATAATTTGGAATATAAGAGGCCTAAACATCCCAAGAAAGAAAAGAATCCTTAGGAATAAACTAAAGAAGGAACAACCAGATCTTTGTTTCATTCAAGAGACGAAATGCACTACAGACATAATGGAGGCAATCAATAAACAACATTGGTGCAAGTAAAATATGGTATCCATTGAAGGCCACCAAAGGTCAGGCGACATTCTCACTTTGTGGAACCCACAAATTCTAAATCTAATAGAAGCGAAAGAAACCAAGTACACCCTAATGGTACACATGAAAATCATTGGAAACACATAAGATATTCTCTGCACTAATGTGTATGGGCCCCAAGGGCCAGAATAAAAGAGAGAAATGATCTGAGACCTAGAAGATATAAAATACCAATACACAAACCTCCATTGGATCCTGGAAGGGGAATTCAACATCATGACTTCACTTGCAGAGAACAAAGGTGGTACAAGAAGATTGGATCGGGATGTAGAGGAGTTTTCAAAGCTCATCGACTTACCAGAGCTAGTATATATCAAAACTAAGAATGGCTAGTTCACCTGGAACAATAAATAGATGAACCAGTTTCAGGTAGCTACAATACTCGACAAATTCCTTATATCATATTGAATCATTATGCAGGGGCTAACCTTAGATTGCAACATCCTTCCTTGGGGTGGATCTGATCATTGGCAAGTGCAACTGGAAGGAGTATTCCAAACAACACCAAAGAACAGACCCTTCAGATTCGAGAAATTATGGATTGATCACCTGACTTTCAAGGAAAGACTGAAACAATGGTGGCGGGAGGAGCAATCGGAGAAAGGGACAAGGATGTTCAAACTTCATAAGAAACTTCAGTACATCAAAAACAATCTCAAAGAGTGGAACAGGGATACCTTCGGGAACATAAACAAAGAGAAACAACATAGAATAAAAAATGAAAAAACTCCAAGAAACCTGCATGCGGGAAGGATACACTGAGGACTGGAAAAAGGAAGAGATTGAAATGACCCAAGATTGGGAGGTGTGGTGCCAGAAAGAACAAACACTCTGACGTCAAAAGTCCCACATCCGATGGCTAAAGGAGGGAGAGTGGAACACCAAGTTTTTCCATAGAACAACCATGGATAGAAGAGCCCACAACAAAATCTTGAAGATCAAGGACAAGGATGAAATCGAGCGTGAGTCACATCAGGAGATTGAAACTAGTTTGGTCAAACACTTCCATGGAATAGCCCAAGAACCTCACCAAGATAGATCAGAGGCCATTCAAAGGATAACCCAAAATATTCCATGTCTGGTCACAGAGGAACAAAACATCTCCCTAAACAAACCTATTACCATGGAAGAAGTTGACCAGGCTCTCCAGGAAATGCCCAGTGGGAAAGCACCAGGTCTAGATGGCTTCACAGTAGAGTTCTTCAAATCTTGTTGGGAAACCATTAAACGTGACATTTACAAGGTAGTAGAATACTCTAGAAGGTCCACCTCCATCCTTAAAGAATTAAATGCCACAATGATCACACTAATACCCAAATAAAATGAATCCAAAACCCCTAATTGGTACAGACCTATAGCGCTGTGCAATGTGGTTTACAAGATAATCTCCAAAGTCATAGAAAATAGATTGAAACCCCTCCTACCTTCACTGATCTCACAAGAGCAAGTAAGATTTGTGGAAGGAAGAAAAATAATGGACAATATCATCCAGGCCCTATGAGATCATTCACAGCTTGAAGATTCAGAAGAAGGGGCTAATGATAATACAGCCGGACCTAGCAAAATCTTATGATAAAATTAGTTCACACGATATGGTCAAGACTTTGAAAGCCTTTGGTCTCACCCTGCACTAGATCAGTTGGATTGTCAGTCTCATATCCACAACAAGCTACTCACTACTAATCAATGGATCCCCAAGACAAACCTTTCTGGCCCACAAGAGGTATCAGACAAGGAGACCCTCTTTCCCCCTTCCTATTCATTCTGATGATGGAAGGCCTCAGTCGGACCATAAAGAGCACAACTGGAACTTGGGAAATAACAGGTTTCAAACCCTTCAGAAACTTCCCTACTTCAACACACCAACAGTTTGTGGATGATACCTTACTCCATGACATACCCACGTTCAAGGAATTCAAAGCCTACAAACGAATCCTACAAGATTTTGGGGAAGCCTCGAGTGCTGAGATCAACCACTCCAAGTCGATGATCTTCTTCTTCAATACCAACCCAACTATCCAAAGGAATTTGACCAACATTCTAAGCTTTGAACTAAAAACACTCCCAAACAAGTATTTTGGGGTACCATTGACAGACAAACTGTACAAATTGTCAAATTGGGAAGGAGTAATAAACAAGTTACAGGAGCGGGTAAAAAATTGGACGTATAGATTCCTCAATCTAGCAGGCAGGTTGATCCTAACCAAGTCTTTTTTACAAGCAATCCCAACCTTTATGATGTCTGTCTTCCCCACTCCACACAAGATCCTACAAAAAATAAGAGCCATCCAAAGGGACTTCCTATGGCAAGGCACAAAAACAAAGAGAAAATGAGCCCTAGCGGCTTGGGAGAAATTCTGCAGGCAAAAAAGAAAAGGAGGCCTAGGTCTACAAGAACCACAAATGACCAATAACATATATGGGATGAATCTTTGGTGGTGATGCGTCAAAGAAAATACTACACCTTGGGTAAACCTATGGAAGGGAAAGTATGCCCTGGAAATTTGCGATCATAATAGAATTTTCTTTGGACAAACTAGAGAAGGGTGAGCCATATGGAACCTAGCCTGGCACAACAAAGACTAGCTTCAGACACACAACTTCTAGGAAATCAGGAATGGCAGAACAACCAGATTCTGGGAAGATGCTTAGCAACATGAACCGAGGATGGAGAACCCAGAAAAAGGGATACTCCAACAGGATATAATCACGCAAGGTAAAATCAACATCTACCAATATTGGAAATAGGAAATGGACCACAACAAATGGAGAATATAGGACAAGATTATTCCATAGAACAACGATACGCCCGCGACAATAGTAAAAGAGGTGGAGGAGGAACTGGGAAGACAAAAAATAACAATCACAAAAGGAGAGGACCAGCTGAGTTGGTGACAAAAGGACAGAGGGGAATTCAACCTGAAAGAAGTTCGACACTATATGGAGAACCTAGACCAAGAAGACCTAGCGCAACACTGGGATAAGCTTTAGAACAACCCCCAATGCCCAAAAGTAAAAATTTTCCAATGGATAATACTACACAACCACATTCTAACTTGGGATAACCTAAGGAAAAGGGGATTCACAGGTCCATCTAGATGTCATATTTGTCAATCCCAGGAAGAAACAACAAGACACCTCCTTGACGAATGCACCTACACTGCAAAACTTTGGGATGATATGGAAATTATCTTCCACGAGTCTGATAGGATCTGAGGTAACATTGTCACAACCATCAAGCTTTGGAAAGAGAAATACAACGAAAAAGAAGAGGATAACCTCTATTGGATCCTCACCCCAGGAATGATCATATGGTCGATATAAAAGGAAAGGAATCGAAGCATCTTTAGAAACCAAAGTCAACCCGAAGGGAAGATCAAGTAAACAACAATCTCCATGATACAAGAGACGATGCAGATCCAAAACTGCTAGGTAGGTAGAGCGAAACCCACTGATCATGATTTTTGAGTCCTAGAGATATTCCACCTCAATGGTGGATGCAACCCCAATTAGTGCAGACGATCACTACAACTCCAAGTAGGTGAAAGGAACTGGAAATTGCCACCTTCAATCTCCCTCAAGTTAAATTTCAATGGGGTGGTGAAAGGAAACCCAGGGAGAACAGGTTTGGGAGGAGTAATTAGGGATAGTAAAGGAATCATCATCTCGCTGTATGCTGGAAGTCTAGGCAACTCAACCAACAACGTGGTGGAAGTTAGAGGCCTAAAGACTGGCCTGGAGATTCTAAGTCGAGAGGCGATGACAAATGCCATAGTGGAAGGACATTATGTGCTGGCTATCAACATAGTAAGAAAAATCCAAAATGGTACCAGAATGGGAAAAATCCATAGGCACTGGGGATTGGCCCACTTACTGCAAAAAATCTAGGATCACTTGCGAACAGGGATCATTGTGGAGTTGCACTGGGTTCGGAGGTCAGCAAATGGACTGATAGACAGAATAGAGAATGAGGAGGTTGATAACAAAGGTCCACAACTGGACACAATCTGGAGAAACATCTTGCAAGGTCAATTCTGAGCAAACTGCACCTAACTTGCAACAAAATACTGGGACAACAATAGTATTACGGAATATTACTACAAGAATGGAGGTGGAGCAAGAACTAAAGGAAACGTAGGTTCTAGGTAGAATCCAATTGCCCACCAATCAAACAAGGCTACAAATGCAGTCATAGATCACACATCAGGCGAAAGCATGACACCATGGTCCTTTCAATAGAAATAAGTGTAAAGGCTACCTGTGGGAAAGCATAATAGATAACTCGCAGGTGGCGAAGGACAAAGGACAAAAGGGTTCACCAGGGCCAATTCAGGGTACACCTCACCCAAGTACTATTATGGGATGAGGAAATGAACGATGTACAATGAGTAGGGAAAAGCATTGGCGTAGGGATTACGACAAGGTCATCAAGTGCACATGTTTTGGAATAGAGGATACTAACCAGAAGGACCACCTTGATGAGAAAGCCATGATTGCAAGGATGGGACCGCAATCAAGTTGGCTCCATAAAATAACGTATAACAGAAAGAACCATAGACCAGAGCAAAGAAATTACAGGGAAAACCTTACATACCAGAAAGAGGTCAATCGGAACAGGGGAAGAACCCAACGTAAAAAATACCACCTATAAGAGAATATGGTACGGATGAAAAAAACTAGTAGTCAGAGAGCCCCCTAGGGGCCTAAACCTCCACATAATTCCCAGAGGATGACAAGAATCGAATAGGCATCCAAGGAAGAAAATAGTACCTTCCTCACAAAGGTAGGCATAAAGGGGAAGATGATCATATGGAAGAGAGAAATCAACAATTCTCAAAGGGGAAAATCCTGGACAAAACTAACTCAGGAAACGGGAGGGATAAGGGACCCTAGAGATACACAACCCAAGACAAATATCTACCACAGGACGATGGAGGAATCATGGGGAACAAAAATGTTAACATGTAATATGTGTGCGGACTGGAGGGATACCAACAGGATATAAACCAGAGAAAATATGGTGCTTATAGGTATTTTGAACCACCTCAACAACCTGGAGGTGGGGGAAAAAAGACTTGCGTAGGACCAGAGAAGCTAGTACCAAAAAGTGGAGCAGATGGTAGGGGAATTCTATCTCGATTTATGCTATGTCCACCATATAGACATTACTCGAGCTAACATAAATGGAATGCCAATGTGCATCAGAAAGATACGCCTAGTGGAACAAAGGGAGGAGAACAAGACAAGGCAGGAAGGAGATGAAGAGCACCCCGTCAACCTGGACTAGCGCAGGATGAGCCCTGGTAAATTCTCTTAGTGTAGGAGCTAATCCCACTATGCTTATTCTTTCTCTTTTTTCATTATTCCGGTGTTTTTTCAAATTGGATTATGGAGGTTTGGTTTGGTTTCCCTTGGTGGCGACCCAAGCCTACCCTGCTATATTATACATTGCATCCCTGGGACTCCAGATCTAGTTTCCATTGTGGCATATGTTGGGAGTCCCTGCATATTTTTTGCACTATGATTTTCTACAACAATATATATTCTCATGCTCATTTACCAAAAAAAAAAAGACCCCTTAGCTTAGCCCCTTTCCTAGACTCTTAGCCCCTCTTTCCCTTTCTAGTGGAGTTTATCCCCCTATACACTTTTTGTCTGGTTGGTGTATGACACTGATGTGTTTTCATTCATATTTTTGTTTGATTATGTCTTACAAATATAGGCTCATTCGCCCTATAGCTTTTGTATCTCTAGCCTAATAATTGCATTGGCACTCGAGCCTCAAAAAAAATATATAAAAAGACACTCTGGCCCAAAATATCATGTCTCACCAACATGTACATACATTTAAATTTACATTACAATTTGGGTTCGTCCTAGGGTATTACAAAATTTTATAATAATAATAATTTAATTTTAAGGTCATGACAAAGACAAACACATAATTGATGTATAAGACCCATCTAAAGATTTTCCTTCCCCTTCCCCTTATTTCAACTCGACATTAAATTGGTGTATCAGAGTGTAACACCCCAGGTTTCGAACCCCCATTTTAAATAATGTATTGTTACTATGCTAAGAGGTTTGAGTTCCCAAACAATTATTAAAGGGGCAATATGCCCCAAAAATGTAATGTTTTTATGATTATTGATAATAAATACATCATTGGTTGCTAGACGGACAAGGACTAGAGAAATAGGGGGATATGATTCCACAAGAGAGGGAGCTTGAGGGACTAAGTGAGTATTTCCTATTTTTTTATTACCCTTTTTGTCTAAGGGAGGGGATCGGTTATATGAGCTTCTTGGGGAAGGCTTGGAGGTTCTTGTTTCCCCACAAGGTTACTTAAACCTGCCTCTGGTCTGATGGGGTGGTTCAACTAATGACTTGTTCGTTGATTTCCCAATCGCTCACTCATTTTTCCCTCATGCACTCCCATGCACCCCCTGACCCATTCATCGACCCATACTCACCTACGTCTTGGCTTGGAAAAGAAAACATAACTATTAAAGAATTAGCCATGGGATAGTTGGTTGTAGTGGTCGCTGGTGTGATCCAACCATGACCTAGTGCCCCCATGTCTGAAATGCATTGACCTGTGCCCTATTTTCCTCACAACTCTAAGTCCTAATAGTCCCATCATTGAGATTTTGGACCAACTGTGCTGGAGGCCCTAAAAATAAAGGATAAGGATTGCCTAAGAGACTACGTGGAAGAGAAGGGTGGAGTTCCGATCTCTCGGGGCAACATAGGATGGGTAGAAGAGATATGGGTACTTGGATTGTTGTGGGTGTCAGGAAACCTATGAGATCTTGAGAGCTGACTGGTTTGGGAACCCAATTACACTCTGGAATAGTCCTTTTGGATTCATAGCCCTAGCTTAAGAGTGACACTACTATTGAGATTTGGAGTAGTGGTGTCTACGGTTGGGTGGAACATCCTTGGTCTGTAGCCAGTTGGTGTCATCTTTCATAAAGATAACTACTCTCTATCATGATATTAGTATATGTGTATGAATGTATTCCACTATGTAATTTAACTATCATTTACATGTATATGATTGCATTTCTGCTTTGTATATTTGATTATCTTTTAATATAATATTTAGATTAGGCATGCTTACTGGATATTCTTTTGCATGTCATTAAATTTGTTATCTTATGCATCCTTAATACATAAAGAAGGTATCAGCATGAGAAATAAGTCTGAGGGTGGGCTTGTAGGTAGTGTACCCTCGGCCTGTGGGTAGCTATTTATGTTACAGTTTGGTATCAGAGCCTCGTGGTCGAGATCAAACTCTGACCGTGAAATTGAAAATATCAGGAGGAATGGCATTGTAGAAGCTACACAAGAGATGGAACACCATAGATCCTTTGTTAGGGTTTGAAGGATCATGACCATCCCTTTTGAACTCAGTAGTGATCCCCATTGTAGGATCAGGAGAGATCTAGAATTGTTGGATCGAAGGACAGGTGAACAAGGGTTGTCTGATGAAAAGAAACCAAGGGTTACAGTCACGATCATCGGATCCCATTAGAGAGAGAGATCAACGACCAACAGACATTGCGGCGAACCGAGATTCATGGGAGTTAATTTCCCAAGGAGGTCCTGCAATCCAAACCAAGGTTTTGTCAAGGGATTACGTGTCAACATCAGGAAAATTGCAGGTCAAAAAGTGGGTTACTCCAAACTGCCGATGCATGCCCCCGCAAATTTAAAAGGCATGAAATGATGTGACAGATTAGGGATTGAACATAAAAAATCCATATAACCGAAGTAGATGGGGAACGTCGATCCATAGGAGGAGACGCATCAACTGATCGTGTGCTCTGGGTGAAAGCACTCTGGGAAAGAGTGAGGGAGGAAAGGTTAAGAGTTGAAACTCATGGAGCCCGGAGAGTTGAAGAACCAAAGTAAACATCGACTATCAGATCGTACGAATTATATCCTGACTGTCGATCAACAAGATTGTATGTGGAAAAAAATTAGTAACTTTGGAGGAATCTGTTCGAGATTTTTTTAGTTGATTTTTTAGACTCTCGGGGCTCGGAGAGATGAAGAAAACCTTGACCGTCCAATCATGTGAGAGGATCTCAGCCATTTCTCTGTCAAGAGCCACGTGTTACCAGATCCATGGCTTCAGATAAAATCCAGTGGGGCCAGATAAGTTCAAAATTTGAGATTTTTGTAGTCTAGAGTCCCAAAGGAATCATAGACGTCAATCCATGGGAGACATATGTCGCTAGATCGCAAGCCCTAGATAAAAACGTTTTGAAGGAAAAAGGTTGAACTTTGATATCTTTGACGTCTGGAGCCCTGAAGTAAAACATATCCATCATATTGAGGAGGACACGTGGAGTATATCCATGAACTCCAGGTGAATACCCGAAGTGAATCTTGGTTGTCTTATCGAGGAGGACACATGGTGATAGATTGTCCAGTTTAGGAAGTCAGAGTTCGAGAGAATTGGAAGTGTTCTAGTTTGAAAACTCTCGAAGCCACGAATCCTGAAGAGCCAAAGTGATTGTGCATGATGACATCACCTAGAGGTGATGTGGACCCTGGAATCCCTGAAGTGACGTGGCTTGTGAACGTCACCTGGGATGACGTGAACATAGAAAATGGGATGTGTGCCATGTGTCAGTAATATTTGAGGTTTTCGAATATTGAAATGTTGATTAGAACATGACACATGTCACCCTCATGATTGGGCCACTTGTCCACTTCCATAATTTCACCACATGGTGACAGATCATGTAGTTCAGAAGATTGGGCACTCTAGAAGGGAAAGATGTGACAGGTTTCATTGGGTCAAAAACTCTCGAAGGACCGAAGGCCAAAGTATACATCGACCAACGATTCCAGAAGACACGCGTTGAAGGATCGTCAACTTTAGGTGAAAGCACTCAGGGAGAAAGTGCAGGAGGGAAATTTGAAACTTCCAAAGCCAAAAGCGCTAAAGCAATTCACAATCATTGATCTGTGGGAGGACACCCATCGACAGATCACAAACTCTGGGTAAAATAGTTTTGAGAGGAGGCAAGCGAGGAAAGTTGAGACTTCTGAAGTGTGGAGTCATGAAGTGGATCTCAATCGTTGATCACGAAAGAGGACGAGGACCATTGTTCTATTCCTAGTTGAAATTCCTGAAGTCTCAAAGCTCCGGAAAAGTGATTATTTAGCTAAGAGTAGGGTGATGGCCTTTGTCATATGAAGATTGAGAGTTGAGGAAAGGAAGGCTAAGGGAAGAATTGGTTGTACTCGAGACAAAAAAGTGCCAAGGAAGGATTTAGTTGCGGTTTCTAGTCATGGTCATCTGAGAGGTGGTTTGAAGGAAGCACTTGCATAGGGTGAAACTATGTGTCATCCAAGGATAACAGGAAACTATTATTTTCGGAGAATGGGGATATGATTTCCATAAACAAAATAAAGAGACATGTAGCATGGTTTGGCAATTTTGTTATCATATGTGTAATTCTAACAAAATGGTCTCTTGCACATTTTTCAGAATGAAGGGGCTTAAGCGCATCAACTCAGGATGCGTAATGAGGAAATGGAAGAAGGCGAGGAAGCCTCCAGTCATGAAAAGGAAGCCAAAGGCCAGAATACCAGAGTTGGTAATGTAGAGACAGAGTCCAATGGATGCAATGGAAAAGGAGAGCAGGAAATGTTGATAGAAACAGTAAGAAGCCTGAAGATGGAAGTGTAGAGCTACAAAACATCCAACGAGATACTGATGAGAGAGAAAAGTCAAATAAATGATCGAGTGTTGCAGATCTTAAAACAATTGTAGAGGAAAATGAATAAGGGATCAAACTCAATATAAGAGGAAGAAGGAAGGTTTCATGAAAGAAGAGATTCTCGTGGAAGAGTTCGTTCTTCCAGAAGTTCTAGCAGAGCTCATGGACACCACTCACCTCCTTACTTAGAAATCAATTTTTATGCAACGGGTGATCCCGTAAGTAGTCCAGAGGTGTCTCTTGTCAGACAGCATAGAAGGAAATGAGAGGTAGATTGTTTGCAAAGAGAGATGAGGAAGCTAAAGACACCTTCCTTTAAGGGTGAAAGAGAAAGGGAAGATGATGTCAAAGCATGGTTTCTTTGTCTCGGGAGATATTTTTAGTTACATAACTATTCATCCAACCTGGAAGCCAAGATTTCCACCTACCACTTACACAGAAAAGTTGCAATATGGTAGGACCAACTGAAGCAAGTGGAGCATGTTAATGAAAGTAGGATCGCTTGGAAGCAGTTCAAGAAGTACTTCCAGAAGGAGTACCTCTCATAGCATTTCTATGACAAGAAAATGTAGGATTTCTTTGAACTCAGGTTGGGAAGCATGACTATGGCAGAATATGAGAAGAATTTCTTGGGATTGTTAAAGTATGTTAGGTTCATTGGTGATGAGAAAGTGAAAATACAGAGATTTCTAATTGGACTGCCAACCTTTGATAAGGAAAAGATCAAGTGTGATGAACCCAAGACCTTAAGTAAGGCCATCAAGAAGGAAGATAATCCCTACAAAAATCTTGGAAGCATAAGAAGAATGTGAATTCTTATCAAAGGAGGAAAGGATTCAAAACTCCCTTCAATAGGAATGAGCCTAATAGAAATCATCAAGATCAATATGCTAAGGGGGATTCCACGAAGGAAGATTCCTTGGGAAAAAAGGGAAGACCACCAATCCAATGTTGGGGATGCAAGGAAGATCACATGTAAAAGGATTTACCACACACAAAGGAAAGACTGAAGACTGTGCACAACATCCAAGAGACTACAATAGTTGGATATATGGGAAGAATCTATGTAGTTTTAAATGATCGACAAGCAGAGTACCAGTCCAATATGATCGAGGTGGAAGGTAAGATCATAAATCATCCTGTTGATATTTTGATTGATTCAGGAGCAATTCATTATTACATTGATACTAAGATAGTGAATAGATTAAATTTGGATAAAAGTGAACTTGGAAAAGCAAGTTTGGTTCAACTAGCCATTGGAACCAAAAGAAGAATCCATTATATGGTCAGAGGTTGTTCCATAAGTCTTAATGGCGTGAATACTAGTACTGATATAAATATAATATCATTGGGGTCTTATGATGTTCTAGTTGGGATGGATTGGTTGGGAAAGCATCATGTTGTCATAGATTGTCATAAGAAGACATTTGCATGTCTTGATGGAAATGGAAAACAGAGCACTGTGAAAGGAGTTCCAACACCCATCTCTATAAGGTAGATTTTGGCATTATAGTTGAAAAGATGTTTTAGAAACGGATGTCAACTATATGCAACTCATGTTGAACAGCTAGATAATATAAAGGGTCCAATCCTTGAATATTTCGTTGTACTACAGGAATTTGAAGATGTATTACAAGAAATACCCAGATTGCCACTAAGGAGGGAGATAGATTTCTCAATTGATTTAGTGCCAGGATCTGCCCTGATGTGGAAAACACCTTACATAATGAGCACATCAGAGTTAAAATAATTACATATGCAGTTATAATAATTTTTGAAGAAAGGGTACATACATCCAAGTGTTTCACCTTGGGGAGCACCAATAATTTTTCTCAAAAGGAGGGATGAAACCTTGAGGTTGTGTATTGACTTCCGACAGTTGAACAAGTACACTATAAAGAACAAGTATCTACTACCCCAAATTGATGACCTCTTTGATCAGGTAAGAGGATCAAAGATATTCTCAAAGATTGACCTGAGGGAAGGATACCATCAGTTAAGAATCAGGAAAGAAGACATTCATAAGACAACCTTTAGGACCAAGTATGGGCATTATGAATTTGTAGTGGTGCCATTTGGATTGACCAATGCACCAACTATCTTCATGTGCTTAATGAATGGCATATTCATAAATTATTTGGACTATTTTTTCATAGTATTCCTGGATGACATACTTATCTATTTGAAGTCAGAAAGGAGCATGAACATCACTTAAGATTGGCATTGCAAGTACTGAGACAACATTAGTTGTATGACAACCTGATTAAGTGTTATTTTTATCAAAAGGAGATCCATTACTTGGGACACATTATTTCAGAGTAGGGTATAATAGTAGATCCAAAGAATATCGAAGCCATTAGAGGATGGCCAACACAATTAAATGTTTCAGACGTCTAATATTTTATGGGATTACATGTCTACTACCGAAGGTTCATAGTAGGGTTCTCTAAGATTTCTCATCCCATCACTTCTTTGCAAAAGAAGGGAACTAAATTTGAATGGGCACTCAAGTGTGAAAGTAATTTTAATCTATTGAAGGAATTACTTACTAGTGTGCATGTGTTAAATATTGTTGACCCAAATGAATGTTTTGTGGTATGTACAGATGCTTGTAAGGAAGGACTTGCGAGAGTCCTCACACAAAATTGACACGCCATTGGATATGAGTCCAGAAAGCTTAAGGAACATGAGAGGAAATATGCCATGCATGACTTCGAACTTGTTTCCATTATTCACGCCTTCAGGATGTGGAGGAATTATCTCACGGGGAAGAAACTCAAATTAAGGACAGACCACATTGGTCTGAAGTATCCTTTTGAAATGCTGACCTTGAATGACGGGAAAACAAGATGGCTAGAATGTTTAAGTGAATATGACTTTGACATAAAGCATATCAAGGGAAAGGAGAATAAAGTTGTTGATGCACTTAGTAGGAGAGTTCATCTCATGCATGTTACTGCTATTAGTATGCATAATCAAACTTGAAGAGTACAATTTTAGATGGTCTTGTTATAGATAAGAATTACCTATAGGTAAAGGAAAACTTACAACAAGGAAATGTGAAACAAAAAATAAAGAAGTACGAGGTAAAGGAAGATGAATTACTCATGCATAAGAATATAATCTATATTCCTAGTTCCAGATAACTGAGGAATTTGGTACTGAAGGAAATGCATGATGTTCCTTATGTAGGACATCCCAGTTACCAGAAAACAATCACAGTAGTAAGAAGCCAGCTCTTTTGGCCATGAATGAAGAAGGATGTTGCTGATTACATCGCTCGATGTAGGGAATGTCAGAAGGTGAAGGTTGGGCATAGGCACCCAATGGGTTTGCAGCAACCATTTCCAATTCTATACAAGAAATGGGAAGTGATCACCATGGATTTCATCATAGGATTACCCAAAAGGAATAAGCAACATGATTCAATCATGGTGGTGGTGGACAAATGAACAAAGGCTGATCATTTTGTGCCTGTGAAGACAATGCATACAACGAATAATATTGTAGAAAGTTTCATTAAGGAAATTGCTAGGTTGCATGGGATACCTAGGATGATTGTCTCATACATAGATACAAAGTTTACCTCCAATTTATGGAGGGGGTTGTTTAAAGGATTTGGAACAAATCTAAACTTTAGCACAACATATCATTCCTAGACAGATGGGAAAGTAGAGAGATTCAATTGAATAATTGAAGACATGCTAAGAATGTACGTGATGGATAAGCCATATAAGTGGGAAGATTACTTACACTTGGTTGAGTTTGCATATAAAAATGGGTATCAAGCTTCATTGAGAATGAGCCCATTTTAAGCCTTGTATGGTAGGAAATGAAATACTCTAGTGAGCAGGGACAACCCAGTAGATAGAGTGGTACTTGGGCTGGAGTTGCTCAAGGACATGGAAGACCAGGTGGTTAAGATCAAGAAGAATTTAAAGGCAGCTCAAGATAGACAAAACGTTTATGCAGACAATAATATGATAGCTAGAGAATTTAAAGTAGGGGAGCATTCACTTTTGAAAGTGAAGCCCAAGAAAAGATATTTGAAATTGGGTAGTTGTACAAAGTTGGTAGATAGATTATATGGTCCATTTGAAATATTGGATAGAATAGGGCCACTTGCATACATGCTTTCATTGCTTGCTTCCATGAATGTGCATAATGTATTTCATGTATCTTTACTAAATAAATATGCACATGATCCTAACCATGTTATTGATTGACATCTGATTTAGGTAGATATAGAGGGAGACTTTCAAGTTCAACCAATGCGGGTATTGGACAAAAAAAATAAAAAGCTCGAGAATCTAGTCATATAACTGGTAAAAGTTTAGTGGACCTGCTACAATCCTGAAGATGCTACCTGAGAGCATGAAGATGTCATGCGGGCAGAGTACCCACAACATTTTGAATAAATTTGATATTTTGATCTCTATTTTGTATATGCACTAGGGATAGTGCCAAAATAAGGGGGAGGGGATGTAACACCCTAGGTTTTGAACTCCCATTTTAAATAATATATTGTTACCATGCTGAGAGGCATGAGTTCCCAAACAATTATTAAAGGGCCAGTATGCCCCAAAAATGTAATGTTTTGACCATTATTAATAATAAAAGCATCGTTGGCTACTAGACAAATAAGGACTAGAGTTATACGGGGCTCTGATTCCACAAGAGAGGGAGCTTGAGGGACTAAGTGTTTATTTCCTATTTTTTTATTACCCCTTTTGTTTAAGGGAGGGGATCGACTATGTGAGCTTCTCGAGGAAGGCCAGGAGGTTCTTGTTTCCCCATGAGGTTATTTTAACCCACCTTTGGTCTGATTAGGGGGATCAACTAATGACTTGTTCATTGATTTCCCGTTCACTCACTCAATTTTCCCTCACGCACTCCCATGCACCCCCTGACCCATTCATCAACCCATCCTCACCTCCGTCTTGGATTGGCAATGGAAACAAAGTTGTTGAATAATTAGCCATGAGACAGTTGGTTGTAGTGATTGTTGGTGTGATTCGGCCATGACTTAGGGCCTGCATGTCTGAAATGCATTTGTGTGTGCCCTGTTTCGCTCACAACTACTAGTCCTAAGAGTCCCAACATTGATATTTTGGACCAGTTGTGCTTGAGGCCCGAAAATAAAGGAGAAGGACTCACTGAGGGACTGCTTGGAAAAGAAGGGTGGAGGTTCAATCTCTTGGGGCGGTATAGGCTGGGTAAAAGAGAGTTGGGTACTTGGATTGTTGTGAGTGTCGGGAAACCTAAGAGAGATTGAGAACTAACTGGTTTGGGAACCTAATTATAATCTGCAACCATCCTTGTGGATTGATAGCCCTAGATCGAGTGTGAGCCTGTTGTTGATATTTGAGGTAGTGGTGTCTATGGTTGGGTGGAATTTCCTTGGTCTATATCCAGTAATGTCATGTTTCATAAATATAAGTTCTCTCTGTCGTGATATTATTATATGTGTATGAATGTATTCTATTGTGTAATTTAATTATATTTTACATGTATATGAATGTATTTATGTTGTTTATATTTGATTATCATTTAATATGATTTGTAGATTATGCATGCTTGCTGGATATTGTTGTGCATGTCGTTAAATCTGTTATCTTATGCATCCTTAATATATAAAGAAGGTATCAGCATGAGAAATAACTTTGAGGGTGGGATTACAGGTAGATTACCCTTGGCCTATCGGTGGTTGGGTATGTTACACAAAGACCCTTATTTGCTGGACAAGGGACCCCCCTTATTGCAACTTCATGTCATTTGTGGATCCTCCCAACTAGGGATTGAATATTGTCTTATGGATTGGTTTATTAGACCCACTTGTTTGTGAGAGAAGGGACCCCTTTATTGTAAATTTCTTGTTGTTTTTGGGCCATTTTCATAGCTTGGTTTACTTTATTATAAAGTTTTAGGCCACTCTTATTGCAATTTTCTTGTTGTGTGTGGGTCCTTATACCAAATTTGTTTACTTTATTATAGATTTTAAGGTCAAGGATAAGCCATTATTTATGGGACAAGGGACCTTCTCTATGCAGGGATTTAACACTAAAATCTATGGAGGTATACATACACCTACCCCTTGTGGATTTGAAATTGTGACCTCTTAGGAGAAACCACGTGTTTTTAACCTTAAGATCACTCAACCTGTATAAAATTTTAGTATAATAATTAGTGTTATAGAATTTTGATATATTTTTTAAATTTAACTTATTAATGCTATAGATTTGACATAATAATTTTTTTTAAAGGTAATAAAATATAATGTAACTCATAACTCAATAGTTAAAATGAAATTTTGTGTCTTACTCTTGTATCTAAAAAGGTTATTTCAATTTAGATTATGCAAGAAATCCAATATAAATCTTACCTCTAGAGATTTCATGTATTTTCTAGTAGCATTTAACCTTAATCTTATATTACAAGAAATGTTATCTTATGTTGTATTGTACGTTGTATTTTAACTTAATGGCCATTAAATTAACCATTTTTAATACAATAAATATAAATGAATAGATTATTATAAATAAAAAGAAACGATATAAATTATGTTTTTAAATTGTGATATTTAATAAAAAACAATTATGTTATAGCCACACGGGAGCGTACACACACCCTTGTTTGAATATGCAAGATAAAATTTATGCGGGGAAACTATATAATGACCACAATGGATTCATAATTTGGCCAAGCTATATATAGGCACCAAAAAGGGTTCATTATCCACAACATAAATTACCATGAAACTTGGAAAGACAATTTTTGTATTGGGTTTATGGTATGAAATTTCCGGCCTTAAACATAATATGTC
The DNA here is from genome assembly GCA_000966675.3 of Picea glauca. NCBI lineage: Eukaryota > Viridiplantae > Streptophyta > Pinopsida > Pinales > Pinaceae > Picea > Picea glauca. The sequence continues at coordinate 81,343 of JZKD02S1673621.1, forward strand.
TTGTTTGACACAATGTCAATAACGAAATTTGTAAAGAGAAAATTGTTACATTCTTTTTATCCATTGTAGGATTGTATTACACGTATACCTTTAATGCATTTTATTTGGTTCCCATTTTGACATTTGCAATGGACAAATTCGTTAAAAGAAATTTGTTACATTTTTTCAACCATTACAGGATCGAGAAAGTTGCTACATTCTTCTTGAGCCACAAGTTACTCAATTTAGGTACTAGGGAGAACCCCAAGAGCATCACAAGTTACTCAATTTAGGTACTAGAGATAACCCCAAGAGCATCAATCTGGGGACTTTTTGTTCAAAAGTAGTAAAGTGGATGTATATCCAATTGTCTAGGCAAGATAAGTAAAGTTGATCTAGGTGGATCTCGGTGGTCATCCACCTTTTCCAATAAATCAACATTTTGAGGATATGGTTTTGATAAACTATGATATTCATCCTTTTGATGGGAAATGGAATGTAATGCGATCTTAATTTTTTAATTACATACATCATGTAATGATTTCCTATAGGTTTTATGTACATGCTTACAACATAGCGTTAATGCACTAGATCCCATTAGAACATTGCAATTAAGAGTGCTCAAGCTAGAGTAGTACTGGAATGGGTGACTACCCAGGAAGTCTTAGTGTTTTACATGCCTATGATATTTTATAAACTTAGTCCAATGTATCCCACATGCATCATGGGAATTGTTCTCCTCTCAGTCTCTCATATATAATTGAGGTCAAGGATTCCATTTAAGCATGTAATGGAGTGTGATGTAAAGCTTCTTCTAAATGAAGTGTAGCCAACATCTCTTTCTTTTCAAAGATAAGCTACCCCATTCTACCATTTTTTGTTCTACAATGTTTTTCTCTCTTATTCAATAACATAAGTTGGGTTTCACTATATTTATATCTTCTCTTCTATATTTTTTTTTGTCTCGTTTCATTCTAAGCATAATCTGGATGAGTGGTATCAGAGCAGTGTTCTCCTTGTAATTTCTTAGAGAAGGTCTATGACAAGGTCAGGGTATAGAGAGTTGGTTCTCGAGCTAGTTTCTAGTGAGTTCAACCTCTCTCATTATCCCAAGTGACCTCCCATATCAAAAGAAAAGAGATATGACATAGCAGGAGTTCCTTTCAAGATGTTACTCAAGGAATCCCTCATGCAATAGAATAATGAGATGATGGAAAACTTCTCTCAAATCCTTCAAAGATTACTGAAGGTGGCGATTGAGGCATCTTCGACAGGTATCCATTTCATAGGTGAGACACCCTTCAAGGTACAATTTAATTTCTATATCCTCTTATTTGAAGACTATATAGATGTGTATGCTCTAGAAAAATGGTTGAATCTGTTAGAAGATTATTGGTTTTTCCAAAACATTTTTGATAGTGAAAATATCACCTTTGCTCTCCTTAAATCCCTTCCCCATGTCATAGCTTAGTGGGAAGGTTACTGGGAGAGGTACCCCATGTGTGAATATACACCATTCATGAGAGAACCCACCTGGAAGGCCTTTGTATCTTACCTAAAGGACGAGTTATACCCTATCACAAACTATGATGACCAATACATGAGATGGACAACTTTATGTCAGAAAAAATATGAGGTGGTGTCCTAGTACACTAAAATATTTATACCTTTGGCTCAAAGATAGGTATCAAAGACTTGAAGTGACACCTAATATTGAAGTTTTGAAGTGGTATGCATAGGTACATACAAACATAGATGGATTTCTCAGGCATCTCCTCACTGGGAGATTCTTATCAGTATGTGGTCAAAATCGAGCAAAAATTCAAGAAGAAAAGTAAGAGGGAGTGTGGGTTTGAAAATATGACACAAATGAAGTATGGAAAAGGAAACCCAAACTCACAGATTGAAGGACGTATAATTAGGGAAGGCCAACCTCAAGAGAGATAGTCCAAGGCATAGGAAAAGAAGGCTAATGAGAAGTTTAATAAAGACACTGAAAAGTGGTGTGAGTTCCACAAAATCCCCCTACTCAACACTGATGAATGTTTCTTGAAATAGTCATTGGTGGCTGATATCAAAGAAAAATAATCTAAACTTGACTTAGAGTTTGATTCAGAACACAATAAGGGGAAATTAATCATCAAAATAAAACCCACCAATACCATCACACCCATAGCAATACAACCAGAAGAACCATAAGAGATTGAGGAGGGGAGAACCTCCTCCACTCACAGATATGGGTAAAGGGGAAACCAATGCATTTCATTATTGACAACAATATTCATAAGAACCTGATCTCAGTCAAGGTTTTCAAGATATTTAATATTCCAACGATGCCACACCCCCAACCATACACCACTGAGTGTTTGAGTCGGGGACGAGACATCCATGTCAGCCAACAGTGCCACTTGTCCTATGACATGAAGCTCTTCAAGGATGAGGTATTGTGTGACATTTTCCCAGTTGAAATATATGATGTTCTTTTAGGACAACCATATATGTCAAAATGTCACACTATCTATGAGTCTCATCCCCGTAGTGTCATTCTTACTCTAGGAGGTCAAATTTATAGGGTACCAAAGGTAATTCCAACTACTATCTCATAAAACAATGCCACAAAGTAATTTCTCATACCACAAAGTTTATCCTCTTCATGATCCGGCCATCAGGTGAACAGAAGGACACTCTGACCATTATATCCTCAACCCAATAATTTTCTATCCAGTAAAAGTAGGCTAACAATAGTGTAGATGAATACAAAAAAAATGAGATTATTCCATATGTCCAACATAGCTCTATAGGCCACGACCCTTTCTAGGTGTGCTATGGGTTCCAACCAATAGACCCCATTGATATAACTCTTCTTACTGCAACGTACCCAGTATATTCCTCCCACGCTCAGACCGAGGAAGATCATGCAACCATATTTTTTGAATGGATACAACACCTCCAATAGGTTCATGAAATCATTGCATAGAAAAAATACAAGAAGGACATATACTTCAACAAGGAAAGAAACTCACCAAGGTTGAGTTTCAACAGAAGTTTCCCGATATCCCAAGAAAACTTGATGCAATGAGGGCCATTAATTCCTAGAGGGGGAGGAACGATCTAGGTGGATGTTGGTGGCCATCCACCTTTTCCACTAAATCAACATTTTGATCCTATGGTTTTGATAAACTATGATATTCACCCTTTTGATGAAGTGAGAAATCGTAATCTACTCATTAACATCACTTGAATAAGGAGCTAATTTATATAGCTTAATTCTAAACAAAAAACTAGGAGAACAACCAATCACATAATCACATGAGTATGATAGGTGTCCTTTACATAGAAGTTAGGTGTCCTTATCCTAACAAACTAGAATAAACTAATTTCTAAAAACATTTGTACTATAAAATACTTAGACTATAGAACTTTAGGATTATGAGGCTAACAATCCCCCCTTTAATCCAAAAGTTCTTTTTTAGAAATACCAAGTTCATCTCTGAACATAGTGAACTTTATTCTACAAAGAGGTTTGGTAAATATATTTGAAGTTTGATCTTCAGATGGAAAAATCTTAGGATTGATGATGTCTTTGATGATGATGGATCTGATGAAGTGGTACTTGGTGTCGACATGTTTAGTCTTTGAATGAAAAAATGGATTCTTGGACATATTTATTGTTGACTAATTGTCGATCAATAAGGTAGTTGGTGATTTATGAGATTCACCAAGATCTTATAAAATTTTGTGTAGCCATAAAATCTCACATGTTGCTTCCCAAGATGATATGTACTCTGCCTCTGCTGAAGAATTTGCAATTGTTGTCTTATTTTTACAATTCTAAGATATCGTTGTTGAACCCATATTCATTAAATAACATGAAGTGGATGTTCTATCATCAATGCCACCTGCAAAATCAACAATTTAATATCCAACAAGTGTACAATTATTTTTCTTTTTGTAGAGAAGACCAAAGTATTATGTAGCTTGAATGTATCTTAGTACCCTTTTTGTTGAATTCCAATGACTTTCCCTTGGTTCCTGCATAAACCTTGAAATTATACGGACTGAATATGACATACTTGTTCACGTATTTGTCAAATAAATGAGACTTCCAACCAATTTCTTGTACTTTGTACTGTTTACCAATTTGCCCCCTTCAAATTTTTAAAGTTTCAATTTTTGCTCCATGGGAGTAAGAGAGGGTTTACAATCTTCCATGCCAAATTTCTTTAACAATTCAGTGACATACTTAGCTAGAATTGTTAGCACTCTATAATTTATTAGGGTGAGGAAGAAGTTGATAGAGGATTCTAGGATCTCTCCCTCCTAGACTCAGAGAAGGATCTCTCTACAAGATATAGCTTTGTTTGTTGGTAATTTTAGGCTAGTTATGTTAGTTTGATGTTTTTTTTTTTTAATTGTTTGGTTAGAACAACAAGGGAAGGTCATTGGGAAATGGATTCAAAGAGTCTATGTTCAACCAAGGCAGGTTCTACAGGAAACCTTACAGGGAAGGATATGCACCTATGTTGTATTCTTAACGTTGACGAGTCATTTGAAAGAAAAGGCGAGGGGATTAGATTATACCATAGAAATTAAGAAATTTGGAATTAACCCTCAAGTAGAAAACATTGAAATTATCCAAATCCAGAATCAGAGTGTACATCAAAACAAATTATTTTCTTCAATTTCTATTCAATAATTCAGATTGGAAACACATAAAATGATAACAGAGAAAGAAAAACATAAATGAAGGTAGATGTAGTTCACCTACATAAATGACATGAGAATCTTGTAGATGACGCAACTGTATTACTGAAGTTTGAAAAAAAGAGGCTCTATGAGTTGTTCTACAATATTAGTCCCATCCTTCAAAAAGGTTCCAACCCCTACGTATTATTTCATTCTATATTTTATAATATCTCATTACATTATAGGTTCATATCCAACAAAATAGGGGATTGAATCTCATCTTTAACTGTCTCTAGATATTTATGGAAAATACCTAAATAATGATCCATCAAAATAGGGATTTGATCTAATATAGAAATCATACGATATGGACTCATTTTATAACACTATCTTTGATTTTTACCACTAAAAGGGTAAAATTCACTAATTACAAACTTATTACAAAATATTTAACACTTAAAAAAAATCAACATGTCCTCATTTGATTCATTTTCAAAACATGATATGTAAAATTTAAAAAGTTGCAAAATATGTGCCTCGCTCACATATTCAAGTCCTTGAGTGCTTCCTTCATGAGAATGTCCAACTTTGTAAGAGGAGTTGAGAACATTGGCTTCTTAATTAATTGTTGGGATTAAACTATTGTAGTCTCTGAGTTTGAACTCTCAATGTCTGAATAAGGAAAATCCAAAACCTGCTTCCCTTTGTGCATCACAGTACTTTCAATATTACTCTCTGCTTGTTCAAGAAATTGAGGCTCTTGAGAAAACATATATGAAATTGATCCTGGGTGAACACCCATATCTATAGGCACCTTCATAGGTCTTATAGGTTTTAACTTCATTCTTTTGCTAATAATATCAATCTCAAGCTCTTAAAATTCTTCAGGGTCTTTTCCTGTAGGCTTTGGCTCTTGTATTTTATCCTCCTTTGAGACCTTCTTGTGCTTATTAGTTGCCACATGATTTTCTAGGGATGAATCTATAATATTAATAATATAATCCTTCAGTGATGGATTTAAAATCATTTTATGCTTAAGTCTTAACTTGTTGGTTGGCCTAGTTCGTGGTCTCATCTAATAACCTATCCTTTGTTCCTTCATTTCACCTATTTTCTTGTTTTTGGTTATCCTAGACATTTCTTCATCTTCATCCATCTCAGGTATTGATTCTATGGTTTTCTTATAAGTCCCCTCATCGTTACGGTTTAATTCAGGTGTTGGATAAAATGTCTATGTTTCTGTAGTAATAAGAATTGTAGGAGTGACCTCTTCCTTTTCCTATACATAATGATTCTTGCCTTTTATTCTAGTCACTTTATTTTTCTTAGAAAGAATATAAGGTTTTGTTTGTGTAGTTTGAACACTCTTCAATATTTCTTCTTTATTTTGTTTATTGGAGTGATTACACACTGATCTTGAGGGAGTAATAGGTTCTGGAAGTTCCTTCAAATTATTAAACTACCTTTTTGAAATTGAAGCATTCGGAGTATAAGTCTCATCTTGTTGTTCATTGTCTGATTTATTTTGATATGATGTTTGATCCTATGAGCCTTATGCTTGGGACATTTGATTTTTGGCTAATAAATTATCTACCTTCCTTGAAATCCTATTCCTTTTTCTAGTTTTATTCTACTACTTAATCGAAGGTGTGGTTTCAAATCCTCCCTGGAATAGAAAATGTTCCCAAGTACTATTAGTTCTCTTTAACTCATGAAGAATCAACAACTTGATCAAACCCTAATGGTACAAGATATCTCCTAGTGGATTCAATTGATTTGAATTGGTTTTTATTTTTCTTTCCATTTTAGATAGACTCCTTAAGAAATAATAAGGAACATTCATATGTTTTCCAATCAGGTGCAATAAAAATCTTAGATGGTATAGGTAAAACCTCGAATATTTCCCATCTCCTATAAGATGTTGAATCAACAACATGTAATTTGAACATTTAGGATTTAACATGCACAGGTGAATCCCATGGCTCTAAGGAGGATTTTGGTATTCATCTTTCGAAAACTGGTTACAATATCCAACAATGAACTAGTTGTTGAACCAATGCTCCCCATCCAGAGGAAGACCACACACATTAGCTATAGGTCTCTTTGTAACTTCAAAATTCAAGTCTCCCACTCTAATAGTCATGCCATTAAAATACCGAGCAGATGAAAGAGCCACACCTGAATGATAGCCATTCATAATCCTGTGTACATATTCAAACCATCTGTCACACTTGAAAGGAATCTCATATTCTAGGTATTCAATAATAACTTAAGGCCATATGTCCTCTCTGCGATGTAGTTTTCCACCTCTGTGCTTGTTTGATAAATCCATGATGAATAAAAGAGAATCAAAACACAGTCTACAAGGCCAAACAAGATCAAATGTTGAGAATTTGTAGCAAAATTAAGGTGATTTGTGAAATTACCAAGCATCAATATGATCATCACCAACACATGCCTCATAGATAAAATGATATTAAATACATGTAGATCATATAATCTAGTTAACACTTGATTTGGCAACAATGATCTGATAAGATGACCAAAATTCAATGCCCCACTTGTTCAAACATGATGGATAAATGATGAATGATAGGTTTAAACCCTTTAACACATGTCCCTACATTTCAACAATGAATCCCATCTAAATCAGAGGTGGTAAACTTTGACGATACAAGAACTTTAAAAATTTCCCACTTGTTCATTTCACAACACATGAAATAAGGAATTATGGACAAATATTGTGAAAACCTTTTGCATTGCATATAACCGGTAAAAAGTGGCCAAAAGTTGCAGAATGTGCAAATATAATTGGTAGAAGGTGAGGGTACATGTGTCGTGTAGGGGGAGGAAAAGAGTAGGCGAGAAAGGTAAGTGGTATCGGGACATGTTAGGCATATTTCAGAGGGGGTATCAACGGTAAGTGTATTTTAGATGGGGGGTCTGAAATGCTAAGGAAGCACCACATTATCTAGGACTCATGTGGGGGAAAAACACTTTTTGGAACCCTTCCCCCCCCCCCCTGTTGGACTCACCTAACACACTTAGAGGGGGGATGAATGAGTGTGGGGCTCTTTTTCCCAAAACTTCCCTCTTGGACAAAAACTCATCAATTAGCATTCAACATTTATTCATTACCCATTGTTTTCATTTATAACCAGTTAGATGTGAGCACATATCAACAACATATATCAG
>JZKD02S1673621.1:91005-122317 GCA_000966675.3 Picea glauca
CCCCCCCCCCCATCGTTAAAGGTAGAAATGTGGGGGAGAGAAGAATTGATTATGAGTCGTCAATATGGGAAGGAATGTTTCCACCGATAATAATTGTGCACTTCTTATGAACTCCATGACAAAGATCTTTTGTCGTTTTCACCTTTCTAATGTGCACCACGAAGAAAAAAAAATATTTTTGATCTTTTTGGAAATAATTTACAACATGGAATATTATTTTCAACCCCAAAATCAGTCAAAAATGAATATCAATTGGAATAAAGAGTTACCCTATATAAATTATAGGACTCTAACAATACTAAGGAATATTTTGTTAGGATGTTGAGATAGTTCAACTCCAAGATAATAATGAAGTGTCCCTAAATAAGTCATTTTGAACCATGCTTTAAGTTCTTCCTTAACCTGTTTGATGTGAGATTCATTATTTCATGTTATGATTAAGTCATCAACATAGATTACAAGTATCACCATGTTCTTATCTTGCATTCAAAAATACAATGTATCATCTGATTCAGTTCACTGAAAACCCACCTTTCATAGGTAATCATCCATTTTTGCATACTAAGCTCGAGGATTTTGTTTCAAACCATATAAATCCTTCACAACTTTGAAAACTTTATGTTATTGTCCTTTAGCTTCAAAACCTTGTGGTTGAGTCATGGAAATATCTTCCTTTAGATCTCCATTCAGGAAGGAACTTTTTACATCCATTTGATGTAATTTCCAACCATTATGTGCAGCCAAATTGAGAACCATTCTGATAGTATTCCATTTAGTTGTGGGTGAAAACGTTTCTTCATAATCAATTCATTCATGTTGAGAAAAACCTTTTGCAAAAAGTCTTTCTTTGTACTTTTCAATTTTACCATTGGAATTGTAATTTACTCGATAAACCCATTCACAATTGATGGGATTAACATCATGTGGACAATCAACTAAGTTCCAAGTCCCATTTGCAAGTATTGAATCATATTCATTAATCATTTCTTCCTTCCATTATTTATGTCTAGTTGCTTCAGCAAAAGAAGTAGGTTCAAAAGAGTCTTTTCTAGTTTCATTATCAGATGGATTAGAAGAAATTTTTGATAGAGAGATATCTTTTGTAGAAACAATGTATTTTTTAAACCAAAATGATTTCTTTAACTTGTTCAATTTACATTTACCCTTAGTGTTTTTCTTCTCTAAACGACTAAGGATATGATTAATCTCATCTAAACTATTACTTTCAGTTTCATAAAAAAATGACATCTCTACTGACAATGAATTTTCCATCTGAAAGTAATTTATACCCTTTCTTTTCATGAGAGTATCCAATGAAGATACACTTCATACTTTGGTTTTCTAATTTAGTCCTCTTTTCCTTAGGAACTAAAGCATAACATGTTGAGCCAAAAACCCTAAGATGATTTACCTTGGTTTTAAAATCGCACCAAGGTTCATAAGGAGTTTTCCCATCTAAATATGATGTAGGTGATCGATTTCTATGATACACTGCAATATGGAGTGCTTCAACCCAATATTTTGTGCTCAACCCTTTTAACTGCATCATAGATATTTTCATGCCCATGAGAGTTTTGTTCATCCTTTCACTAACTCCATTTTTTTGTGGCATATAGGAATTTTTTAGTTGCCTCTTGATTCCATTGTTTCGAAAATAATCATTTAATTCAGTTGAAGTGAATTCACTTCCATTATCATTTCTCAAAAAAGAATCCTTTTCTCGAGTTTCATTTTCAACCATGTGTTGAAAATTTACAAACTTTTCAAAATCTTCAGAATTTTCCTTTAAAAAGTACACCCATGTCATTCTAGTATGGTCATCAATAAACAATATAAAGTATCAACATCCACCAAATGAATATTCCATTGGACCACATATATCACTGTGAATCAGCTCCAAATACTTTTTTTCTCGCCATGAGTTGGTTGGAAAAGCTTCTCACTTTTTCTTGAAAAAAATACAAGCTTCACAATTGGAATTTTCTTTCTTGAAAGTTGGAAAACCCTTTACCAAATATTGGGACTTACGTTTCAAGAGAATATCAAATTTTAAGTGAGAAAATAAAAAATTCCATAATCTAAATGAAGACATTTCAGAATTCACTGTTGCCTCAAACTCTTTCCTTCTTTGGATGACTTTCCCATTCATTCTTAGTAACTTCCCATCTTCATATCCAATAATTATTTTTTGCAAGTTATCCTTCTCTAACTTAATATTCACAAAACCATATTGCATGACAATGTGATGTCCGTCTTGTATGATTGCGACTAATTATAATAATATTTTCTCAAAATATGGTACATACCAAACATTTGAAATCCATTTTTCACCAATTCGAGGGAGAAAGACTTTCACTCAACCTTTTCCTTGAGGTATATGAGTTATATCGTCATCTAAATAAATGGGATTTAGTTGAACATCTTTATAATTCCAAAAATAGTGTATGTGATAAGTCATGTGCTAAGTATCTCCCATGTCCAATATCCAATCATTTTCAAATGAATCTACATGTTGAAATGTTGAAAAAACATATTCATATTGATCATCCTAGTAATCTTGATCTTCTGCATATTGAGCTAATTGTTGAGAATTTGAATTTATTGTGCTTAAACTTTGGCAATTGATCATTTGTTGTGAGACAATTTGATGCATAGTGACCCATATTTAAATATCTTTTACATCTTACTTGACTAAAATTCCCGCCTCTTCCTGACTGTGCATTATTATTGGGAGAATTAATTTGAAAATGTTCTTGATTAAAATTACTATGACCTCTACCTGAACCACAAACTCTTCCACTACCTCGATTAGAAGATTGATTCTGAAAATTTCCAAAATTTGATTTTCCTCTTCCTTTAGAACTTTCAGCTTTAGTGAAAACAAGATCTTCTCCTGACTATTTTTCTTTTCCAAAAGATTTACTATGTTGAGCTCGTAATTCACTAAGTGAATCAAAATTCACAGTTATCAACTTATCAGTTATTTGCAAAGTCTCAAGAAAATTTTTATAAGGTGGAGGAAACCCATTTATTAGAATGGATACTAGAAAACCATCTTCAAGTTTAGGAAAACCGTCTTTGATGATTTCCTGATGGATGTTCTTAATTCTTGAAATATATTCTAATACATCACCATTCTCTATTAATCTTTGCTTAAGCAATATCGTTTGTAGATAAACTCTATGAGATGCAACAAGAGTATCAAAAAGCTTCTTTAACAGATTCCAAACAGACCATGCATCTTTGGAATTCTCAATATGAACACACATGTGTTCAGTTATAGAATAACGTATCAAAGAAAGTGTTTTTTCATCTTTCAAATTCCATTTTTCTAAAGAAGAAGAATCAGTGGGCTTAGTTGGAGTAGTATCATCGTTTCAGATATCACACCATAATTCATTATAGATCAAAGTGTTCTACATGTGCCGACTCCAATATTTGTAATTATTGGATTCATCTAACTTATTTGATTATGTCAATAGATTAATTAATTTAGACATGATGTTTGTTGCAATATTTTCAAGTGAATAATCCAAAAAAATCGAAAAGAGAGACACAAGGCACCAGAAAGAAAGAGTACACAATCCATGCAAAAAGAGTAGTTTTAAGAGCTTGGCCTTGACCCTTTAAAATTCTCGTTGGAAAAGGAGTTTGAGAGAGTATTTTGTTGGACTCTTCTCAACTTCTGAGCGTTCAAGACTACAATCAAATCTTTCAAATATTGACCCTTTTTACAAGATAGATAACATTCTATAAGTAATCAAATGTTCCCCCCTTGAACTAAAGTCATCAATGACTTTAAATATTACAAATCGAATGTATAAAAATAAAAATAAAATGCTCTTCAATATGAAGATCAAAGTTTAAAATTGTTATAAATCCAGATCTTTTTGTTAAAAAAATTTCTCATCCTTCATTCGGTCCTCAAATCGGTCCTCAATATGAACAAATATTTTATGCAACATTTTTGGTAATTTAATATCAGATAAAAAAAATCCCACCAAAATTGCACAGAAGAGGCCCCAAAACAAGGACACACAACAATGTTTCACTGAGCTTGAGTATGACGTGGAGATGATGCACACATCGCAGTTAAGATCATTGTTGAGCACATGACGGATCATATCCTCATGTATCTTTAGAAAGGGATCAAGCTAAAAGGGCTTCAATAATTGATTCATTTAGGAAGAAGAGTGATGCATCCCACAAAAGGCATCAACACTCCTTTTACAAATTCTAATCAAAACAAGCAACAACTACAAATGGTGATTCAGTCTTTGGGTATCCTTGCCAGAGAAATCGTGAGCAAAGAACAAAGATAAATTGTGGAAAAAATCAAGTGGATTATTTTCCAAATATATAGAGGTGGATCTCACACTATAATCACATGAAATCGTTGCAATATGGATCACAAGTTCCTCGGCCTCTCTGCACTGACAGAAGATCTAGTGGTTGTCATTCCAGATCAAAATCATCCTCTAAATAAATGAGTGCTAGGTAGTTGCAACACTAGGTGGATCTATATCATTGGGTGGATTAGCTCTTTGTGCATGATATATCCAGAGGAATTTCTTTTCCAGAGGAACCAGATCCTATCCACACAATTTTGAATCTTCCTTTTCACTGATATGATGCCAAAGATTCAATCTGATGACTTTATGTGAAATTCATATGCAATACATGATCCAGTCCTTGATATGGTCCTTGAAATGGACCTCAATACAGACCTTGATACGGTCCTTAATACAAACCATATTTGAAGACTTAAAAAATATAGGATTTACAACTTTGAAATTAAATTGTCATATTTATGAACAGATTTGAAACAATTTTTACAAATGAGCCATTCTAATAAAATAGCAATGGATCTATGAGATCTAAAGAAAAAAAAAATGCAAGTGTACACTTTTATCTTCTCATATCTCTTAGATTTACAGGAAACAAAGTTGCAATTAATCAAATCTATAAACTTGAAATTTGTAGATCTACAAGTTTACAACTCAAAATGATGATTCAATAAATTATTGAAAAAATTGATCGTTGCAATCACAATAACAATTTTCCTTATTTTAAAACAACAACAGGTTACCTCAATAGCTTTTCCCTTGAGTTTGAAGAGATATGGGTTGATGTTGTGGAGACTTTCTTTCTTCCTCAATCCATCACCAATTCTCTTCCATCACAATTTTCACCATGTCTCTGATACCATGTTGAAAAAGTGGTTTTTAATAAGGAAAAAGTGATTACAATCTGAAGTGAGAACTCATAATCTACTCCTTAACATCACTTGAAGAAGGAGCTAGTTTATATAGCTTAAATATAAACTAAAAACTAGGAGAACAACCAATCACATAATCACAAGAGTATGGTAGGTGTCCTTTAAATAGAAGCTAGGTGTCCTTATCCTAGCAAACTAGAATAAACTAAATTCTAAAAACAAATATACTAGAAAATATCTTGACTATAGAACTTTAGGATTATGAGGCTAACAAATGTAATGTAATGACATCTTACTTTTTTAATTACGGGAATCATGTAATGATTACTAGTGGTTTAATGTACATGCCTACAACATAGTGTTATTGCATCGGATCCCATTAGAACTCTATAGTTAAGCATGCTCGGGATAGAGTAGTATTGGGATGGGTGACCACCCTGGAAGTCCTAGTGTTTGTTGGGCTCCAATCTATTGATGTAAATTAGAGTGTATTTGATTGTCAATCCGGTGTTTGTAAGACTTAGAGACACATCCAAAATGTATGGACTTAGAGATAAATTTAGTTCTTTAAATGGATATAATTAAAAAGTTAATCTAAGTGATGAGTATGAAAGAAATTGTAAGATTCTTTATAGAAGGTGTATTCATATATCTCTTACCATTAATCAACAAGATAAAGTAAAAGCATTCAACCAATATTAAGAATTTGAATCAATAAGCATTCAAACTAGTTTAGAGGCTTGTAAATGTCAGAAGCACTAAACCCTTTTACAAGAGATGCATTATTTGCTTTCCCACATTCCTCAGCAACATAACTAATTTTGAAATTAAGTAAAACAAAACAACATTACCTACAACAAAATGTAAACTGAACTAAATCTCATACCAAAATTTACTTGAAAATAATGAAAAAGGAGAAGTGTACTAGCTTGTCAAAGGGGGCCCTCCAATGTTTCACTTGTACACCTAAAGTTTTCTCAATTAAGAAGGAACTTCCAGTAGAATTCATATAATCATCTCATAAATATCATCAAGAGAAAAACACCAAACTGATCCCAAGACTGAAAATTCAGAGTTTTCTTCATTAATATCAAATATCATACTAGTCCTTGTCTTGAAGTATTGATACAAGAAGTTTGAAACTGAAAATGCTAAGAAGTCTCCTAATATTATGATCAAATACACAAAAATATTCTAGGAAGGTCGAAGACCCCTTTCAGATCCATAAAATATGCACAAATCCCAAGAAAATCTAAAACTGTCCATGATTTTTTGCTAAAACAAGGTATTTTCTGTTGAAGTGGCCATGTTTGACCAATGTTGATTGGGCACCTGGAAAGCTCAGATATAAAACCTGATAGGTATTCATTCATCCTTGTACATCAAGGATCATTACACATGTCTCTGATTTTTCCCATTTGCCCTGAAAGTACAAGAACCTTGGAGCAATTACAGGATTTAGTCAAATCTTGTAATTTCTGATAAATATTTAATTTTAATGCTAAAAATTCAAAATTTCAATTCTTAAGCTAAGGAAGGATAATTGTACCTTGCATAGGATGTTTTATGGAAAATATGGAATAAAATGAAGGCAAAATGGATGGTTTTGGAGACAAAAGTATGGTTTTATGGAGTGAAAGGACACATAAAAATGTACTCAACAATCTTTTACATGCCTATGGAATTTTATAAACTTAGTCCAACTTATCCCACTACATAATGGGAATTGTTCTCCTATCACTCTCTCATATATAATTGAGGTGAAGGAGGCCATATAAGCATGAAATGGAGTGTGATGTAAATATTTTTGTGAATGAAGCGTAGCCAACATGTATTTCTTTTCAGAGACAACCTACCATATTCTGCGAGCTTGTGTTCTACATTGTTTTCTTTCTTATTCATTAATAGAAGTTAGGTTTCATTGTATTTCTATGTTCTATGCTATATATTTGTTTTTATCTCATTCTGTTTTGAACATAATTAGTAGTTTTTTGGTTGACTTCATTGATATTTTCAAATCTATTAATAGATTATTAATAATGACTCATGTTTCAAATGGGCCTCTATTGAGATAGAGTCTTTTGACAAATTCAAGGCTACTGTATACCCAACACAAGAATTACATAGCCCAAAATTCAACAAATATTTCTCATTATATCCATTTGCATTTGATCATTCTCTTGAAATAATGCTCACACATAAATATGAGCAAGGGAATGAGTGTCTAAGTTAGTTCATGAG
Organism: Picea glauca; assembly: GCA_000966675.3. NCBI lineage: Eukaryota > Viridiplantae > Streptophyta > Pinopsida > Pinales > Pinaceae > Picea > Picea glauca. Next base: position 98,465 of record JZKD02S1673621.1, read on the forward strand.
CACTGGTCTACAAGTGGCAGAACTAAACTATACAAAAATTGATAAACAATCATATGTTGTTTATAAAGTCATTAAGCAATTTATAACCTATATTGTCAAGAACCGCAAAAAGATAATAGTACCCCACACGACATTGTTCATGCAGAAGTAACTTGTTGTTCATGTAGAAGGAATTCAAAGAACAAATGGGAATCTAGGTAACAATTATCTAGGAATGTGATTTAGAGTTCAAAGTTGCCACCACTGTTAGAGGCCAAGGTCGATGCAATATAGGAACATAAGCCTCAAATTCAATTGATTATTCAAAAGAAGTTTACATAAATGAAATATATGTGTACTCTCAGGAAATTATGTATGTTCCTTCCAACACAAACTCTTGGTACAAGAAGTTGAATCAATGTATACAATGAGCCAATGCTCCTTTTCATTTCAATTCAAAACAGGGGAGAGAATTTATACTTAGGTCGTCTTAGTATGAGTTAACTAATGATATCCTTTTTTTAAAACTTTATGATGGTGCACCGATTAAATGTTTTGAGAACACGATGCCAATAAAATCGTCATGGAAGTACATGATGTATAAGCCAAAGGACACTTTTCTAGTGAATGAACAACTCAAAATATTTTTAGAGATGGTTATTACTAGCTAAGTCTATTCAGATCTGCACAAGACGATGATTAGAAGTGTTAGATATGTCCAAAGTGTGTTGGAAGAAAAAACAAACTTGATGTTCTACTACAACCAATGATGATTTGTAAAGGCATGTCCAAGCAGACCCTTATAAAACGTAAATTTAAATATAGAAACGCTATCATAATTTCTTTACAATTCATAATTCAGTATAATAACAATGTTCAAGAGAATTAAAAATGAGCAGCATGATAATAAACAACATTTTCAACATAATTATTATGAAATATATATAAATAATGAACAACATCATAATAATGATTATAATAAAACATATCTACCTCAAACTGATGTTGTTCTGAAGCTCTTCCCAAACTGATTAACCTCCCAGCCAGCTAGGAACAACCTATCTAGCTCCCTAGCCCCAGGATTCCTTACGGTTTCCTAGCCCCTGAGCCCAATATTCCCAACAATAGGTGCCCCCTGTGAAATTCCTCATGTTTGTAAGAAAAAAATAGTTGTAGAACAAATACGCGGTCCCAAACGACCTCCTCCCTTTTCCCCTTCTCCAATTTTCCTCCCTTCTCTAATATGAAAAATATTACTTTACCAAAAATCCCTCCCTTCCCAAGTCCTCTCCCTTGCCTTATCCCCTTCTCCTCCATTCCAACTACCTTATCCAACCATTAAATATAAACCATCTTATCCCCCCATTAAGCCTCTACCACCTTATCCCCCCCCCATAAATGGGTCCATCTACCAATACATTTATATTATAAAATAAGTCTTAAAAAAATAAAAATTAATAATTTATTGAACTAATATTTAATCATGATACTTAATTAATTCATTACGTTTGTTACATACACCCATCGTTCAGGAAACTTTGTCCCGAAGTTAAAGTAATTTATAATACAATGGAAATGGCACATGGTTCACCCATTCCTATCCAATAAACAACATTATCAGTAAGTAATCTAAAGAAAAATCATACATACTAGTGTACATGTGTAAGAAATGCATGTGTAGCTAGCACATACAAGTCTTGCGGATGTACAAATGACAATAACTATCACCTCTATAGTAATTCTTGTATGTGTAACATCCCGCTCTGGCGCACTGAGCGAACTTATTCTCTGAGGACACTTGATCGCAAGTGATCCAGATTATTATGTTATTAAAACATTTGATTTTGATTATGAGGCATTATGGGTTGATGACATGTTGTTTTACTGCATTGACATAGACATGTGCTATTGAATCGATTTTACTGAGTGTGCAGGATTTTGGACCTCGAGGATGTAAAGGCATCGATGGAACCCCTTGGACTCTGGATCGAGTCAAGGAGTGTACCATTGGGGTTTGATTGTTTTATTGTGATATTAGTGCATTTGATTAGATGATATTATATGGATATATTCTGACATGATTCATTGATGATGCAGGCTAATGACATCTTGCCGACCACACTCACATGTGTAGTAAAGGAGTCATGCATGACTACCATATATGTTTATGGAGAGGTGTGGACAGTAGCCCTGCCACAACCTACTAGCACTCCTGCCATGGCCCGAACTGTAGGTTAACGTTTACCTAGTTCGAGAGGACCCATGATGCTGTGAGGGTAGACTGCGATAGTCACTCACAATGATTCTAAGGGACATGCAATAAGGCAGGGGTCTTATTCCTTAGAGGCCCTTAGTCTCCCACAAGTTCACCTGGCGGAGTATTGACTCCAGGTGTTTTTTATTTCTACCAAGTCAGTCAAGAGGCAAGTGGCACCCTTGGAGCATGTGGTGCGTCCTGAAGGATGCGTCATGCAAGAAAAATGGAAAGAGGCAAGTGGCAGCCTCAGAGCACGTAGTGCATCCTGAAGGGCACGTCGTGCAAGGGAAACAAATTAAGGTGAGTGGCACCCTTGGAGCATCTAGTGTGTCCTGAAAGGCACGTCATGTTGTTGATGATAAATGAATGAACCTATATGGCCTTCGGATGAATAACATGTTAAGAATTTTTAAAAACAAATTCCCTAATAAAATGTCGTCCACTACGAAAATTTAAGATCTAAGTCTAAATTATGCTAGTGGTAAAATTTTATCTATCTATTTATAAAAATAAATAAATAAAAAACCATAAATAATAATTATACTCTTCATTAAATCTTGTAATAATAAGGGGGTAAGCAATTTAAATGAATCATAAAAATATGTTTGGGTAAAATTTTAAAAAGAAGGGAAATAATTGTTTTATTATTTATGATAATTTAAAATTATTAACTAAAAAGTGAAAAAGGAAAAAGGGGGTTAGTTTTTACACCTGTCAATTTGAGTCCTAAATGAAAAGGGGAAAGGGGGAAATCTAAAATATTTAGGAAACTAGGAAAAGAGGGAAACATAAGAAGAAAAGGGAAACCCAAGGGAAAAAACAAAAAGTCAAACTTAGTAAGGTATCTACCATTAAGAACTTTCTAATTTAAAACATAACTAGCAAATTGATAACGGGGAAAGTCATTAAAACCTGTAATAGAATTTGGGGACACCTAAGAGCGATTCTAGGAGTGACTCTTGGTGGGTGAGGGAAACAAGGGAAAATAATTAATTAAAGAAATTAATTTGTGGAGGAATGAAGGGATGGGTGACACTTGTACAAGGAGGAATTTTTAGGATTTAATTTTTAAAAAATTAATTAAATGAGATTTTAGGAAAGTAAGGGATTTTGAAACTCTATACAATGAAGGGAGGAGAAGGATGAAGGATCTCCTCTGTTTGTGTAACATTACACTGCAAAAATCTCTACTTGATTGACTTAGCTTTTGGGAGTTGGGATACCCAGCTCAGTGAGGAGTGGTAGCTCAGACTTGCAAGGCGAGTTGGGAGCTAGATGAATCTCTAGATATTGTGTGTGGCCCCTTTGTGGCTTAGGGGGCTAAGTGGGAAGAAGAGTACCCCTAGCATTGGCTTGGAGGTATCGATGAAGTCTCGCTGGTCGACAAGCAGGAGTTGCACGGAGCGCATGGGATGTCACTCAGAGCGGAGGATCAGGAAATGATACGCTCTCTTCATTTTTGTATGGTAGATTGTTGCAGGATTTATGCTTGGATATGCATGTTTAATGGAGTAAGTAAACTGATTGTCTAAATTGATGACTGAATTTAGTTCATAGACTAGCTTGATGATTGATTGGTTCCCATGGTTTTCGTTTCCGCGCATGTCTTGACCTCCTTATGTTGTTTGATTGTGACCATTGTGGTGGTTTTACATATCATCCCTAGCTCATCAATCCTCGTCTGGGAAGTCGTCCAGGAGAATGATCTACAATCGTCGCTTCCATGTTAATAGACCTATGAATTTCAATGCCCTGCCTTTCTGTGTGAGGATGATGAGAAAAGGACGAACCTATCAGCCATCTACCTCCATTGTTGTCCTCGGATGATTGGATCATTTCGGTTCTCTTACTGTTACCTGCAATTTGTATTGGTATTCTGGCAATGGAAAAAATAATTGATTCATGTCTGCATTTTGTGTTTGTATTCTGGAAATGGAAAAATGAATTGATTCATGTCTGTATTTTGTATTGGTATTCTGGCAATGGAAAAATGAAATGATTCATGTCTGCATTTTGTATTTTTATTCTGGCAATAGAAAAACAAACTGATTCATGTCTGCATTTTGTATTGGTATTTTGGCAATGGAAAAATGAATTGATTCATGTCTGCATTTTGTATTTGTATTCAGGCAATGGAAAAACGAATTGATTCATGTCTGCATTTTCTATTGGTATTTTGGCAATGGAAAAATGAATTGATTCATGTTTTCAATTTGTATTTGTATTCTGGCAATGGAAAAATAGATTGATTCATGTCTGGATTTTGTATTGGTATTCGGGCAATGGAAAATGAATTGATTCATGTCTACATTTGGTATTGGTATCCTAGAAATAGAAAAAAGTTTTTTCTTTGAAATGTTGTCAGAGATTGTCGTTTTAAATGCCCACATTTTGCTTTCAAATGAGACAGAGATTGTCGTTTAAAATTGCCCACATTTTTCCTTTCAAATGAGACTGAGTTTGTTGTTTTAAATGCCCACGTTTTTCTTTCAAATGAGTCCGAGATTGTTGTTTTAATTGCCCACATTTTTTCTTTCAGATGAGACTGAGTTTATTGTTTTAAATGCCAAGATATTTGCTTTCAAATGAGATTGAGTTTTATGTTTTAACTGCCCATGTTTTGCCTTCAAGTGAAACCGAAATTGTTGTTTTAATTGCCAACGTTTTTTCTTTTAGATGAGACTGAGTTTACTATTTTAAATGCCCACGCTTTTGCTTTCAAATGATACTGAGTTTGTTGTTTTAAATGCCCACGTTTTTTCTTTCAAATGAGACTAAGATTGTCATTTTAAATGCCCTCATTTTTTCTTTCCAACGATGGATTGAGTTGTTGTAGGAATCACCCACGAATTTAGCCTTTTAAATATTAAATTCACTTGTTGGAATGACCACGATTTTGGTAAATAAAAATTGACTGTACATGTGCATGTTGAAATTGCCCACCCCTTTTTTGCTATTCAACTCATAAATAACCTGTAGTAATGACCACGATTTCGTCTTCAAACTGTGACTGTGTTTTCCCTTGAGTGATGGACTGTGTTGATGTTGATTGGATATGTTTTCCTTTAATTGTTGAGTTCTTGTTGACTGAGCATGATTGTCCCCCATGTGGGCACTGCGTTTTTGCTAATTTTTCCATAGCGAATTAAATGGATAACAGTTAGTTAAATTCCTTACTATTGCTAGATTCATTGCTATGTAATGGTCACATTAAATGCCTTGATTTTTGCTAGCAAATAAATTGGATAAGAGTGAGTTAAATGCCTTCTTATTTCTAGATTCATTGTTATGTAATGGTCATATTAATTGCCAGAACAATCACTACAACAATGTAAATGGCCAACAAATCCATTCTTTGGATTAAATGACACAACGAGTTAAATGTTAAATAACACCTTAAATGCCTTGCTATTGTTGTATTACTTGTTATAACAAAAGTTATGTAAACTACTTTGTTAGTGCACTTTTAATTGACGTGTTAATGGTCATGTAATTGCCTTGTTATTTCTATATTAATTGTTAAGTAACTGCTATGGTAATTTCCTCGATAAATTGCTCCATCCCTACTAATAGTTATTAGTTTCCTTCTAATATTATTAGACGGATAGTATTGTTAGTTCGATCAATATAGCTAGACTACATGATGAGATTTAATTTTTCATAAGTGTTATAATGATAGAATTCTACTTTGAGATTGTAAATGTTGTTATTTAAGTTAATGTCTTGTTGGGTGGAGAATTTGGATTAACATATACTTGACCGATTAGGTTGTGTTAAAGATTAAAATTGATTGGTAAGTAAGGAATGGATTGCAAATTTTAGACTCCCTGGATTGAATTTTAGTTAAGGATAGAGGGAATTTATAATTATGGTTTTAGTATTGACCACTTAGAATTGCAAAATTAATTGTATTAATGTTTATTTAGTGGACGCATTATTGTCTAATTGTAACTTGCCATGCACCGTTAGAATGGAACCCTTGTTAAAATTGAATGTAATCATAGACCCGTTAGACTAGGTGATTTTTGGGGGTGGGGACAATGTCATGTGGGCTGGCGTCACCCCTTCTCTTCGTCCTCTTGTGTCTCGTCAACCTTTGTGTGGTGTAGGTATAGTCTCCCAGTTAGTATTTGGTTCCTATCTCATCAGAGTTTTCTTGAGTCTTGGTCCCTTTTGCTTTGCGCCAAGGTTATTGATGCATCTATCACCTAGGCAACATCATGATTCCTGATGAGAGGATCATTGCATTCCCTCGGGGATAGTGGTGAATGAGATATTGGCCGGAGTAAGTTATTTTGTGTGACTGCTAATGAGTGTGCAAGTTTGTCTTGGCACAAGGGTCGAATGCCTTCAGGCGTTAGGTCCACGCACCTTGAGGTTATAGTATTTGTTCATCTAGGCCCTAATGTCGGGATGGGGGTGTTGTCCCTTAGCTTGTAGGCGCTGTCGTGTTTACATCGGAAGGGTAGTCATCCTCCTTGTTATTTTGCGCATGTTTGCCAATTGTCTTGAGCCGGTGTGTGGTGTCATAGTAACTTGTTGCCTGGAATGTGTGCTAGCATTTTTCATCATTGGTTTGATTAAAGGGTAAAATCATGAAGCTAGGTAACACTTCCGTGACAATTGGGTCTCCAAAATTTCTAGCGGCAATTTTTTGGCCGAAAAAATGTTGTTAGGAATTTTTTCGACCGAAACATTTTTTGGCTGAAAATTTGCACGTCAAATTTAACGTCACCCTCAGAATTAGTGTACAATGTTTTTCAGATGAATTGTTTTCCTATGGTAAGCATATTTGGTCTGAAACGTTTATTTTTAACAGATTCCATTAAAAACTAGGTTTCGGTCGAAAGAATATTTCGGCCGAAAACCTGAAAATGGGACTATTTGCAGGAAACTGCAAATTCTCTCCATCTTACTTCATCTTTGGAGGTAGTAGACTCCTACAAATACTCATAATTTAGTTTGAAAATTGATACCAACATTTTTAAAATTGAATCTACTTTCATTGGGTATAACTTGTTTTCATTTTCATTGTTTTTATCTAATTTCATTTAATTTTATAAAAAATCATTGCATAATATTTTTAGGTGAGAATATAATTTAGTGAAATGAAAAATCCATGTCTCTAAAAATACACTATGGAAAATTATGGAAAATTTATATTCACAATCCTTAAGTTGTTCTCTTCAAAAGAGTATTTTTGGATTTTACGTTTAAGTAAAAATTAAGATAGATACAAGGTGTAGAAAAACATGTGTTTAGAATCTGCAATGTTTTCATCTTGGTCAACTTCAAAAAATTATGGAAATTATAATATTCATCTGTTAGATTCAAAATTATAGTCATAATAAAATAGAGACTTTGTAGATTGTTGAAGTATATTTCATTTCTTAAAAACATAAGTTTAATAATAGATACATTGTTGTAGAAAACAATAACTCATTATCATTCCTTTCATGTTTAAGGAACATATTGTTAAACAATTGTCAAATTGATATTCAAATCTTGATAAAAAAAAATTGAAAAATAATCATTGGAAAGATAATAAAATTCTTCACAAGTTTTGTTTTGACTGTAAACTGAAATTCTAAATAAAAAAAATACTTTTGTATGCCGGAAATTGAAGAACTTGTGAAAATACAGTTTTTTTTGTCATAAAACAAGAAAAAGTGTTACCCATCTTCATGATTTTACCCTAAATTGTTTTCGTCGTCGCCTTCTTGCCTCTTAACTTCTGAAAACAAAAAAATGAAAACAAAAAAAAATGCTTCGCTTGTTGTCGTAGTGATGGAGTCCTTACATATGGTATCATAGCGAGTTCAACCCTGCAACTGTGGATTGCCAGGCTTTCCACAGCAGTAAACCCATGAGTATTAACCCTTGCATTAAGTAAAAACATTAACATGTCCTCATGGAGATCACATTTAGAGGGTGCCCCTGAGGGTCACAATGCGCAATAGATAGTACCGTTAGCATCCTCCGAGATCTCGAGAGAGATGAGTTATAGCATCCACAAGTGTCACAGACGGTGGTGTCGTCAAATCATAGTTGTAGAGCAAAGTGTGTGCTTCACACTTCACATTTATGACCTCCAGCATGAAGGTCCACATGGTGGTATTTCGACTGAAGGGGAGCGCTCTTTTATGGCAGAAGACACTCTTACCCCTTTTGAACATGGTTGTCAGTGACGTGTCATGGGAACTGTTCGAGGGATGGTTCCAAGAGAGTTATGTTTCTAAGGAATTTGTTGAGTGTCATCTCAATAATTTCGATGCCTTGCGACGAGGTAGTCGCACGATGCCCGAGTACGAGGCCCATTTTGGAGCTACCTCGATATGCTCCACACCAAGTTACCTAGAAACTTAAGGTCAAGAAGTTTGAGTTTTGTCTTATTGTTAGAATTATTTTTCTACTTAGGGTACCAGGATTACTGGACTGAAGAAGGGGTGTTGGACGTGTGGGGAGCCACACTACCAGTGCAACTACCCAGTGGAGAGGACTAAAGCGTCTAGATCAGCTGGACCCACTACCATGGGAGATATGTGTAAGGCCCATCAGATTCATGCAACAGTGAATAACCACCACGTAGAGCATTAGTCGATTGTTCTCGAGATGACAGGTACCGTCACAGACCAGACCCTTAGTATTTTGATAGGTCCCGATGCTACCAAGAGTTTCATTTCTAGTGCAGTGCTAAAAAGGATTAAGGTGAAGGAAGTCAAACATGATGAATTTAGCTTCGTAGAGATGGACTCGGGAGCTAAACAAAATATTGGAGGAAAGGTTACGGGTTGTATCCTTAACCTAGGTAATTTTGTCACCAGGGCCAACCTATACGTCATGATCTTAGGATCTTATGATGTCGTGATTGTTATGGACTGGTTGGAATCTCATGAGGCGATACTCAACTACAATACAAAACGTTTGAGCTTGGTCAATGATGAGGGACAAAGATGTGTGATTGTAGATCGAAACCATGGAGTTTCCCTGAGGTTCATATCTTCCTTGCATCTTTGGAAGAGCATGTGCAAGAGGTGAAATCTTTATGCGATCTTTGCGTTAAACGAGAAGGGAGTAGTGGAAGGTCTAGAACACCTTCTAGTGGTGAGAGAGTTTACAGATGTATTTCCAGAGGAGTTACCTGGAATGTTTCCAGAGAGGGAATTAGAGCTTACCACAAACCTAAAACTGGGGACTAAACCGATAAAAAGAATTTATTATCGGATGTCGACCCCAGAGTTACAGGAGTTGAGAATGCAACTAAAGGAATTGTTGGACCTGGGACTGATACATCCAAGTGTGTCACCATGGGGTGCACCTGTTATTTTCATACAAAATAAGTATCGGTCGTGGAGGCTCTACATTGACTACCCTCAATTGAACAAGGCCACGATTAAGAATCAATATCCGTTGCCAAGGATTGATGATCTATTTGATCAGATGAAGGGTGTGACGGTGTTCTCAAAGATCGATTTATGATCAGGGTACCACCAATTATGGATTAAGGAAGATGACATCCCTAAGACCGGAATTAAGATGAGGTTTGGACATTATGAGTTTACTATTTTACCATTTGGACTGACAAACACCCCAGGGGTATTTATGAGTTTGATGAACGAGGTGTTCCGCAAGTACTTGGACAAGTTCATCCAAGTATTCATTGATGATATTTTGATTTACTCTCTGACATTGAAGGAGCATGTAAAGCACTTGTGCTTAGTACTACAGTGTCTGCAAGAGAACAAATTGTATGGGAAGTTTTCCAAATGCTCATTTTATCAATCGAAGATTCACTACTTAGGGCATGTCATCTCCAGTGAAGGCATCGTCATGTATCCAACAAAGTTTGAGGATATTATGGAATGGTCGATGCCGATGAATGTCCCAAAAGTTCGTATCTTCATTGGTTTAGCAGGATACTATCAACGGTTCGTCAAGGGATTTTCAAAGATAGCAAATCCGATCATGGAATCGCAGAAGAAAAAAAAAGTTTGTTTGGAACGAGAAATGCGCGGAAGCATTTCGGAGGCTCAAGGAATTGTTGAAATCAACATCGATACAAAAGGTCCCTGGCATGGACGCATACTTCTTGGTATGCACTGATGCATCCAAGGAAGGCTTAGGCAGAGTCTTGATGCAAGACGAATGAGTGATCTCTTACATCTCGAGGAAACTAAAAAGGCATGAGGAGAACTATGGGACGCACAATTTGGAGTTGTTAGCCATCGTATGTGCCTTGAAGGTTTGGAGACACTACCTTGTTGGATGAAAATTTGAACTAAGGACTGACCACTGTGGACTAGAACACATCTTTACGCATGACAATGGTGTTGGTGAGAATTGCTTAGCGAGTACGACTTCGAGATTACTTACATAAAATGAACAGTGAATCGAGTGGCAGATGCATTGAGTTGGAGACCATGCATATTTTCAGTGTTGCCTCTTCAGACGAATCTATGTGAAAATATTATAACTTTACAGCGTGATGATGACTGGTACAAAGAGGTTAAGGGTTTTATCAGACAAAACACAATGATGGTACCTATATTTGAAGAATTTTTGTTTGATAGCGATGGTTTATTGAGGTTTAAAAATCGGATTTACGTACCACCGAATGACAAATTGAGGATGTTGATCCTAAGAGAGGCTCATAGAGCCGTCTACATGGCTCACCCGGGAGTCAAGAATATGAGGGAGAACCTTAAACCCTTATTCTTCTAGAAGGGATTGAAGGTAAACATAGTCAAGTATGTGGCCAGATGTCTAGAATGTCAGCAGGTAAAGGATAAACATAAAAACCTAGTAGGATTACTATAGCCGCACGCTATTCTGGAATCGAAATGGGAGGTTATTTCAATGGATTTTATTGTTGGATTGCCATTGATGGAAAGGAGAGATGACTCGATTTTCGTAGTAGTAGAGACTCTGATGAAGAGTGCTCACTTTATTCCGATGTGTACAACGTATCAGGCACGTGACATAGCTAAAGTCTTCATCGGTGAGATTGTGAGGTTGAATGGTTTCCCTAAGAGGATTATATCCAATCGAGGATTGGTGTTTGCTGGATGATTTTGGACGAGTTTCTAAGAGGCCTTGGGAACCTAGTTTAACTTTAGTATTGCATATCACCCAGAGATTGAAGGGAAAACCAAATGAATGAACTAGACCATGAAGGACATGTTTCCCATGTACATGATCGACAAACAAAAGTGTTGGGAAGAATTCTTACCACTGGTGGAATTCTCTTATAACAATAGTTACCAAAGCACCATTAAGATGGCACCTTTCGAGTTTCTTTACGGGCGACATTGTCAGATGCCTTTGAGTTGGGATCGGCTTGAGGATAGGGTCCTGGTGGGACACGAAGCGATCCAAGAAATGGAAGAGAAAATGAAAATGATAAGACAAAGGATTAAAGAAGCTCAGGATCAGCAGAAGAGTTATATTGATGCACACCGTGTCGACCATAGTTACGAGGTTGGCGATCGAGTCTTCTTACAGGTTAAATCACATAAGAGTTCGATCAAGTTTGGAAATGGAGATAAACTCTCTCCTAGGTTCATGTGACCTTTCAAGATTGTGGAGAGAAAGGGGCCCATGGCCTATTGACTAGCCTTGCCTGATTCTTTGAGGCGTATGCACGATGTTTTTCATGTATCTATTTTGAGACATTATATTAGTAATCCTACACATGTTATTGACATGAGTTCCTTGTAGGTATCAAACGAGGGGGCACTCACGGCTGAGCCAATCCATATCTTAGATCATTGCGTTCGACAGCTACGATGTCGAACAATAGATCAAGTCAAGATCCAGTGGGACAACTATAGTCCGCACTTAGTGACCTGGGAGGATGCATATGATATGCACCAACAATTTTCATTTTTGTTTGATAGATAGAATTATGATACTATGATACACATTATTTCATCACTTATACTCTCAAACTTCGGGACAAAGTTTAGACCAAGAGGGTGTATGTAACATCCTGCTCTGGTGCATTGAGAGAACTTATTCTTTGAAAATACTTGCTCTCAAATGATCTGTATTATTATGCTATTAAAACATTTGATTTTGATTATGAGGTGTTATGGGTTGATGAAATGTTGATGAAATGTTGTTTTACTGAATTGACGTAGACAGGTGCTATTTACCCGATTTTACTGAGTGTGCAGGATTTTGGACCTCGAGGATGCAAAGGCATCGATGGAACCCCTTGGACTCTAGATCGATTCGGGGAGTGTACCATTGGGGTTTGATTGTTTTACTATCATATTAATGCATCTGATTACATGATATGATATGGATATATTCTAACATGATTTGTTGATGATGCAGGCTGATGATAGCTTTCCGACCAGAATCACATGTGGAGTAAAGGGGTCACGCACGACTACCAGAGATGTTGAGGGAAAGGTGTGGACAACAACCTTTCCATAGCCTAATAGCACTCCTGACGTGGCTTGAACTATAGGTTAATGTTTACCTAGTTCGAGAGGACCCACGATGTCATGATGGAAAACTGCGATGGTCATTCACGATGATTCTAAGGGGCACGCAATAAGGTGAAGGCCTTATTCCTTAGAGGCCCTTAGTCTCCCACAAGTTCACCTAGAAGAGTATTGACTCTAGGGGTTTTTTATGTCTACCAAGTCAGTAAAGATATGAGTGTCACCCTTGGAGCATGTGGTGATTCTTGAAGGGTACGCCACGTAAGAAAAATGGAAAGAGGTGAGTGGCACCCTTAGAGCACATAGTGCATCCTGAAGGGAACGTCATGCAAGGGAAACAAATTAAGGTGAGTGGCACCCTTGGAGCACCTAGTGCGTCGTGAAGGGAACATCGCGTTGTTGATGATAAATGAATGAACCTAGATGGCCTTAGGACGAATAAAGTTTTTAGAATTTTTAAAAACAAATTCCCTAATAAAATGTCGCCCAGTACGAAAATCTAAGGTCTAAGTCTAAATTATACTAGTGATAAAATTGTATCTATCTATTTAAAAAAAAAACAACAACATAAATAATAATTATTCTCTTCGTTAAATCTTGTAATAATAAGGGGGTAAGCAATTTAAATGATTCATAAAAATATGTTAGGGTAAAATTTAACAAAAAGGGAAATAATTGTTTTATTATTTATGATAATTTAAAATTATTAACTAAAAAAGGAAAAAGGGGGTTAATTTCTACACCTGCCAATTTGAGTCCTAAATGAAAAGGAGAAAGAGGGAAATCTAAAATATTTAGGAAACTAGGAAAAGAGGGAAACATAAGAAGAAAAGGGAAACCCAAGGAAAAAAGCAAAAAGTCAAATTTAGTAAGGTATCTACCATTAATAACTTTCTAATTTAAAACTGAACTAGCAAATTGATAATGGAGAAAGTCATTAAAACCTGTAAGAGATTTTGGGGACACCTAGGAGCAATGCTAGGAGTGACTTTAGGTGGGTGAGGGAAATAAGGGAAGTTAATTAATTAAAGAAATTAATTTGTGGAGGAATGAAGGGGATGGGTGACACTTGTACAGGGAGGAATTTTTGGGATTTAATTTTTAAAACCTTAATTAAATGAGATTTTAGGAAAGTAAGGGACTTCAAAACTCTATATAATGAAGGGAGGAGAAGGATGAAGGATCTCTTCTATTTGTGTAACTTTACGCTGTAGAAATCTCTACTTGACTCACTTATCTTGTGGGAGTTGGGATACCCAACTCGGTGATAAGTGGTATCTCGGCCTTGTGAGGCGAGCTAGGAGCTAGTTGAATCTATGGATAGTGTGTGTGGCCCTTTGTGGCTCGGGGTCTAAGGGGGAAGAAGAGTACCCCTATCATTGGCTGGGAGGTACCGGTGAAGTCTCATCGGTCGACAAGTGGGAGTTGCACAAAGCATATGGGATGTCACTTAGAGTGGGCGATCAGGCAACGGTACGCTCTCTTCATTTTTTTATGGTAGGTTGTTGTAGGATTTAAGCTTGGATATGCATGTTTAATGGAGTAGGTAAACTGATTGTCTAGATTGATGACTGAATTTATTTCATAGCCTAGATCGATGATTTATTGACTCCCATGGCCTTCGTTTCCCCACATGTCTTGAACTACTTGTGGTGTTTGATTGTGACCAATTTTGTGGTTTTGTCTATCATCCCTAGCTCATCAGTCCTCTCCTGGGAAATCGGTCAGGAGCCTAATCTATGGTAATTGCTTCAGTGTTAATAGACATATGGATCTCAACGCCCTGCCTTTCTGTGCAAGGATTATGAGCAAAGGACGAACCTATCAGTCATTTACCTTCGTTGTTTTCCTTGGATGATTGGATCCTTTTGGTTCTCTTACTGTTGTCTACAATTTGTATTGGTATTCTGGCAATGGAAAAATGAATTGATTCATGTATGCATTTTGTATTTGTATTCTGGCAATGGAAAAACAAATTGATTCATGTCAACATTTTGTATTGGTATTCTGGCAATGGAAAAACAAATTGATTCATGTCTACATTTTGTATTGGTATTCTGTCAATGGAAAAATGAATTGATTCATGTTTCCATTTTGTATTGGTATTCTGGCAATGGAAAAATGAATTGATTCATGTCTTCATTTTGTATTTGTATTTTGGCAATGGAAAAACAAATTGTTTCATGTCTGCATTTTGTATTGATATTTTGGCAATGGAAAAACAAATTGATTCATGTCTGTATTTTGTATTTGTATTCTGGCAATGGAAAAACAAATTGATTCATGTCTTCATTTTGTATTGGTATTCGGGCAATGGAAAAATGAATTGATTCATGTCTGCATTTGGTATTGGTATTCTGGAAATAGAAAAATGTGTTTTCTTTTAAATGTTGTCAAAGATTGCCATTTTAAATGCCCACATTTTTCTTTCAAATGAGACAGATATTTTCATTTAAAATTGCCCACATTTTTTCTTTCAAATGAGACAGAGTTTGCTATTTTAAATGCCCACGTTTTGCCTTCAAATCAGACCGAGATTGTTGTTTTAACTGCCCACGTTTTTACTTTCAGATGAGACTGAGTTTACTGTTTTAAATGCCCGCATTTTTTCTTTTAAATGAGACTGAGTTTGTTGTTTTAAATGCCTATGTTTTGCCTTCAAGTGAGACCGAGGTTTCTATTTTAATTGCCCACGTTTTTTCTTTCAGATGAGACTGAGTTTACTGTTTTAAGTGCCCACATTTTTTTTTTCAACTGAGACTGAGTTTGTTGTTTTAAATGCCCACATTTTTTCTTTCAAATGAGAATAAGATTTCTTTTTTAAATGCCCAAGTTTTTTCTTTCCAACGATGGATTGAGTTGTTGTAGGAATCACCCATGAATTTATCCTTTTAAATTATAAATTCACTTGTCGGAATGACCACGGTTTTGGTAAATAAAAACTGACTGTGTTCATGTTGAATTTACCCACACTTTTTTTGTTATTCAATTCATAACTGACCTACAATAATGACTACGATTTTGCCTTCAAATTGTGACCGTGTTTTCCCTTGAGTGATGGACTGTGTTGATGTTCATTGGATACGTTTTCCTTTAATTGTTGAGTTCTTGTCGACTGGGCATGATTGGCCACCATGTGGGCACTACGTTTTTGCTAATTTTTCCACAACGAATTAAATATATAACAGTTAGTTAAATGCCTTACTATTCCTAGATTCATTACTATGTAATGGTAGCATTAAATGCCTTGTTTTTTGCCAGCAAATAAAATGGATAACAGTGAGTTAAATGCCTTGTTATTGCTAGATTCATTGTTATGTAATGGTCATATTTATTGCCAGAACAATTTCTTCAGCAATGTAAATGGCCAGTAGATTCATTCTTTGGATTAAATGAGACAACGAGTTAAATGTTAACTAACACTTTAAATGCCTTTCTATTGTTGTATTACTTGTTATGACAACAATCATGTAAGCTACCTTGTTAGTGCACTTTTAATTGTCGTGTTAATGGTCATGTAATTTCCTTGTTATTTCTATATTAATTGTTAAGTAACCACTATGTTAATTTCCTCGATAAATTGTTCCAGCACTGCTAATAGTTAGTAGTTTCCTTCTAATATTATTAGACAAATAGTATTGTTAGTTCGGTCAATATAACTAGACTACATGCTGAGATTTAATTGTTCATAAGTGTTATAATGATAGATTTCTACTTTAAGATTGTAAATGTTGTTATTTAAGTTAATGTCTAGTTGGGTGGAGAATTTAGATTAACATAGACTTGACCGATTAGGTTGTGTTAAAGATTAAAATTGATTGGTAAGTAAGGAATGGATTGCAAATTTTAGACTCGCTAGATTGAATTTTAATTAAGGATAGCGTGCATTATAATTATGGTTTTAGTATTGACCACTTAGATTTGAAAAATTAATTATATTAACATTTATTTAGCGTACGCATTATTGTCTAATTGTAACTTGGCGTGCCCCATTAGAATGGAACCCTTGTTAAAATTTAATGTAATCATAGACCAATTAGACATGGTGATTGGTGGGGGTGGGGATGATGTCATGTGGGTTGGCGTCACCCCTTATCTTCGTCCTCTTGTGTCTCATCAACCTTTGTGTGGGGTAGGTATAGTCTCCCAATCAGTATTTGATTCCTAGCTAATCAATGTTTTCTTGAGTGTTGGTCCCTTTTGTTTTTGCTAAGGTTATCGACGCATCTATCACCTGGGGAACGACATGATTCCTGATGAGGGGATCATGGCATGCCCTAGGTGATAGCATTGAACGAGATCTTGGATAGAGTAGGTTCTTTTGTCTAAGTGCTGAGGAGCGTGCAAGTTGCTCTTGGCACAAGGGTAAAACTCCTTCAAGCATTAGGTCCATGCACCTTGATTTTCTAGTATTTGTTTATCTAGGCTATGATGTCGGGATGGGGGTGTTGTCCCTTAGCTTGGAGGTATGGTCATGTTTGTGTCGGAAGGGTAGTCATCCTCCTTGTTATTTTTTGCATGTTTGCCAGTTGTCTTGAGCCGGTGTGTGGTGTCATAGTAACTTGTTGCCCAGACTGCGTGCTATCATTCATCATCAGTGGTTTGATTAAAATGTCATCGTCATTGCCTTCTTTTAACTCCTAAAAAAAATATTGAAAAAAAAAAACTTCTTCACTTGTTGTCGTAATGATGGAGTCCTTACAGTATATATCCAACCCAATCAACAAGATGATTCATTTTATAAAAGATAATAATCCAATTAAATGTTTGAGAAATCCTTTAATTACAATAATCTAGCTCAGCAATGTTTATTTAGAAAATTGTAGTTCAGTTAAGTAATTATGAATATACATATACACATACTTTGTTTTTGGAAGGAAAACAATATATTCCACCATAAGGCAAATCTCCATTGACTCTCAACTATTTATATTCATCCTTCCTCCCTAACTTGCTTCCATCTTCCATTCATATCCTTCCTCTGGTGGACTATCTTGGAGTCTCAACTATATTGACCTAAATCCAAATAGAACTTGTAAGAGGAAGTGTCACTATCTTGACCAAGCTTCCCCAACAAGCAATTGATAGTGATCATCACACGTCTAGGGGAGCATGAGCTAACACCGTCCTCCCATCACTCCAAGTTTCGAAGTATACACGGTGGGAAATGCCTCCATCCCTCCTAACAAGACTAGGGACCACACCCTACAATGGAATATACAGTTTCACCATGTTTCTAGGAATTTTTTCATCGTTATTCAGTTTCAACAGTCTCACCACCTGAAAACCTTTACTTGTCCATATATCATAAAAGTGCATTCGTACCAATATAATTTCACATACAAAGATTCATATCATATTTTTTCTTGGTCAGTGGTCATGACATCAAATTTTATTACCATTATCCCTTGGCTATTTCATATCCCATTGACTTGCGAATTAGTCTATAACACAAACTCATACATATTTACGCATTATCATCATGTAAATGCATTCGACCATAATCTCAATTCAATATCCACATACCAAAACTTTAATTGTCAAAATTTTCATGTTAGAAATAGATCTCATAATATCCCCATAATTCAATTAACGTTAGTCGTTCGTAGAATTTTCATTTACATAATAGATTGCATCATATCCACCATCATACACATAATGTTAAACATTCATAGATTTCAGATTCACATAATAGATCACATCATATCCATCATTATTCAAATAACATTGAAATATTCATAGAATTCACATTCACATAGTAGATCGCATCATATCCATCATCATTCAAATAACGTTTGAACATTCATAAAGGTTCATACGTCTTAAAATTTCAAGTGTATCATTGATAGTTTCAATGTTAATAGAAAATAAAGGTGATTAGGCCTTGGGTAATCCTAGTTGTCTAAGTCAAATTGTGTTGTTACATACACCCAACCTTTGAGAAACATATTCTTGAGGTGGTCAAAAAAGTGAGGGATAATCTCGTCGTAATGTCTCGGCATCCTCCCAAGTAGAAAATCCTAGACTATACTTGTCCCACTAGACCTTAACTTGGTCTACCAAATGGTTCCTGAGCTGTTGGAATCTACGGTCCAATATACGTAACGGTTCTACCATGAGGGTTCCCGCGTCCGATACCTTAAATTCCTTCCAATTTAGTTTATGTGATTTGTCAACAACATAATGACATAGACCAAATACATGACAAACATTATGAGTTTTATGCAAGTGGGGTGGCAGTATGAGGCGATAGACAATGGATCCAATTTTATCTTGGATTTTGAATGGTCCTATAAATCAATGTTACAACTTTATCCCCTTCCCGAACCGAATGGTACTCTTATTAGGCCTAATACGAATGAAAACCTGATCTCCCACTTTATAACTTTGGTCATTCCTATGTGCATCAGCATAACTTTTCTGTCTATCCCGTGCTTCCTTCAGTCTCTGCCTAATCTATATCACCTGTTCCTCCATATCTTGAATCAATTCCGACCCAATTGTCAGACGGTCTTCTAATATTTCCGAACTCAATAGTTTTCTGCATTGCCTTCCATACAGAGCTTCGTAGGGTGGCATTTCGATGGAGCTATGAAAACTTTTATTGTAGGCAAACTCTACCAAAGGTAGGTACTTCTCCCAATGGGTTTGATTATCCATGACATACATCCTAAGCATGTCTACCATGACTTGATTTACTCTCTCAATTTTCCCATTTGTTTATGGATGATAAGTTGTGCTTATGTTCAACTGTGTCCCCAACGCTGACTGCAAACTTGTCCAAAACCTAGAAGTGAATATGGAGTCCCTATCTAAAATGATCTTCTTGGGTATCCCATGCAAACGAATGGCCTCACTAACAAACACGCATGCCACATCAGTGACATTGTAAGTGTCTCTAACTAGAATAAAATGAACACTCTTGGTTAACTTATCAACTATCACAAGAATGGCATTGTGTCTATGAGATGTGAGTGACAACCCCACAACAAAATCCATAGAAATGACTCCCCTCTTGGACATAGGAACATCAAGTGATTGTAGGAGACCTGTCGGGCGATGGTGGTCAACTTTCACTTGTTCACACTCTAGGCACTTGGTTACGAAATGGACTACATCGTGCTTCATTCCTACCCAGAAGAAAAGCTTCCTCATGTCTGCATACATTTTCTTCACACCCAAATGCACAGAATAAAGTGCTCTATGGGCTTCCTTGAGTATGATGCTTCGAATATCCCCACCTTCGGGGATGTACATCCTTCATTGGTATCTTAATAGCCCATTTGTTTCTAGGCTATATCCTTCATACTTTGGATCTAATTGCCTCCCACTCTACAGGTTTGATGTAACTTTTAAATACCAACTATATCCGAGGAGTTGTGTCAACACATGTTCCCTCAGATTGAATTTTAAGGGTACTAAGGAGAAGACACATGGTCTCCTACTCAAGGCATATGTGACCACATTTTCTTTTCCCTTGATGTATGAAATACCAAAATCATAGTCACTCATAAACACACTCCATCAACTCTGTCTGGCATTAAGATCCCTTTGACTGAAGAGATGTTTTAAACTTTCATGAGCGCAAAGTTTCGCCGCACAAGATAGTGCCTCCAAAGTTTCATAGCTAGCATAACAGATGCCAACTCTAAGTCATGAGTAGCATAAAGCTCCTCATGTTGCTTCAACTTCCTTGATGCATACACTATCACTCCTCTGTCATGCATTAGCATGACCCCCGACCCTTTCTTCGAGGCATCCGTGTAGACTATGAAGTCCTTTTCCATATACGACACTCATAGAATTAGTGCACTAGTTAGTAACCTCTTAAGCTCTATGAATGCACAATCACATTATTTTGTCCATTCATACCTGACCCCCTTTCATTGCAAAGTGGTGATGGGTTTCTCTATTTTAGAGAACCCTTCCACAAATATCCGATACTAACCTACTAGCCCCATGAATCTTCTTACCTCATGAGAATTTTTCGGCATTCGCCATTCCATAATGGCCTTTACCTTTTTGGGTCCACAAAGATTTCTTCACCAAAAATGACATGACCAAAATAGTGAATTTCTTTCTAGAAGGAACACTTCGACAACTTCCCTTACAATTCGTTCTCTCTAAGGCTAGAAAACACCACTCAAGAGTGTTCCTCATGTTCTCTTTCGTTCTTGGAATATATGAGGATGTCATCTAGAAAGACTTGTACAAAACCATCTAAGTACTTTTGGAATACACCGTTCATGAGGCTCATGAATATTTTTGGCGCATTGGTCAATCCGAAAGGTAGTACAACGAACGCGTAATTCCCAAACCGAGTTTGAAAGGCAGTTTTAGGAATATAGCCTTCCTTAATTCTTAACTGGTGATACCCTGATCGCAAATCAATTTTTGATAATATTGCTTCTCCTTTCATTCGATTAAAGAGATCACCTATTCGTGTCATTGGGTACCTATTTTTGACTGTAGCATGGTTCAAGTCCCTATAATCTATACACAGTCATAAGGAACCATCCTTCTTCTTCACAAAAATTACTAGTGCACCCCAAGGTGAGACACTGGGCCTTATTAGCCCTAAGTCAAGTAGCTCTTTCAAATGCATATTCAACTCACAAAGTTGTGGTGCTGGCATCCTATACGGAGTCTTGGAAATTGGTTCTGCACCAGGTTTTATCTCAATAGTAAAATCAATCTCCCTCTCAAGAGGTAACCCTAGCAACTAGTTCGGGAAAACATCCTTAAACACTAACAATACTAGGTATTGATCCAAGGAGGGTCCTTTCCTTTCCTTCACTGCTTCCACTGCATATAGTCGACACCCTTGCCTCATGCACTACTTAAACTTCATAGTTGAGATAAAGCATACAGACACCTTTCTCAGTACACTGTGGATCTCTACTGGCCTTCCTTCATCGTCAACATAAAGAACCCTTTTTGTGAAACAATTGACCATAGCTCGATGGGATTCTAACCAGTCCATTCCAATGATTAGGTCATATGTCCTGAGAGAAGTGATGTATACCTTCAACCTGGTAGTACACACTCCCAGGTCTACTAGACAATTATCAACGCTAGGTCCTATCGCTTTTTTTTCTCCTGAAGCCATCTTGACTTATTTAAAGTCATCATGATCGTAGGCTGCCAACACACTCTTTTCTAATGCAGATGGTGAAATGAAACTATTTGTAGCACCAGAATCAAATAAAATTTTAACATTGATATGATTTAGTGTACCTGACAACTCCACCATCGTAGATTGATGTTATGCCTGGTGATTATTAACTGCTGCATAAATCTGGTGGTTATCACTTGCTCTTCCCATCAGGGCCTTTCCTTCTCTATGCACAAATACTTCTTGTAACTCTAGGCAGTAACACTGGTAATGGGGCCCTCCACATCCCCAACATGTAACACGAGATAGAACCTTCGCACTTCTCTGTGGCGGTCTCTAAAATGATTTCCTTCCCCTGGAACCCCTGCCCCTAATAGCTGCTCCTTGAGAAGGTTGTGGGTCTTCCGACATCATTGGTGATGAATGGGATGCTTCACTCACTTGCATTGAGATACCTGTGGCAACTGTCCTTGGCGCGACTCTATTACCATACGGATGTGGCCTAGAGCTCCCTCCGCTAGAGAAGGTCCTAGGGGCCTTCCCAATGAATCAAGGATGATGTGGAAAGGTCGATATCATACATTCATTTACTCTCATGTGTTCCTCAGCATAACATGCATATTAAACTTCTTTAGCTATTGAATACAGTTTCCACATCCGTACCATGGCCCTTATATTAGGGTTTAACAAATAAACAAAGCATTATGCCTGTCATTGATCATTATCCATGTATGAAACATATTTTACCAACTCCATGAACCTGATCTCGTATTCTTCCACAATCTCGTTTCCCTGTACTAAAGCATGAAGTGCTCCCACCTTTTGTTCCTCGTAGTAAGCTGGTAGATATTTCCTTCGAAACCTTTCCTCAAAAAGTTCCCAAGAGATGGTGTCTGGAGTAAGGTGCAACTGCCTTTCCGGGTTGCCCCACCAGTTCAAGGCACCGTCCCTCAAGTGAAAGATCGCTATTTTATCCTTTGATGTGGAAGCATAGTCTCCTAAGGTGAAACATCGTGTCATTCCTTCCAACCATGCCTCTGCATATTCACTGGCACGACCCCCGACAAACTCTAGAAGTTTTATCTTCTGCAGTTATGTAGTGATGTCCTTGGGTGGAGGCCCTCCTCCTCAATCCCTCGATGATTGAGGGTTACCCTCTCAAGATGGTGGGGGCTCCACTTTGATCCCTACTAGCTGAGGCCCCTTTAAATTCTCATTTATAACTTCCAAAGAGCACAAAATGAGATCTAATTCAGGCGATGGTGGTGGCGGCGTTGGCATTCCTTGCGATGATGCCCCTTGAACTCGATTTCCTCCAGTCCTAACCATCCTGTATAATTGAATCTGCATCAACCAAATGTTTTTCAAGGAATATTCTAAGGCAATTCACATTCACGCATCTTATACTTGAAAACATAGGGTTAGACGTAAGTTTTTTTTACTTGTCTATAGACAGACGTTACTCTCTTTAGGGTAAGTTGCTAGGTTAGGGTCGAAAGCCTCTAAGCTTGGTAACTTTGTCTAGAAAAGATACTAACTCTCTGCCTTGCTAGCTATGCTAGAACTGTACCATACTCTCCAAAGTGCATCAAATCCCCTATGTAATGCCTTCTTTTATAACCTAACTATTCATCACAATAAGTGCAAAAACTCTCGCTACTCTACAAGGACCTTTAATCTTTATAATATTCATTATAATATAACTCTGTTACATTCATTAATCATATATATACCCTTATGTATATCTATATTAATAACATAGGTTACAAACCCATTATCTAAGACTATAGATTTATAATGTTAATTTAATTATTAAGTTAACTAATGAATCATTAAATTAAATAAATCAATTAATTATCATAATCAATTAAATATTACCATAATCAATCAATAATTAATCCTTTATCATAATCAATAAATAATTAAATAATGTAATTATGTATTTATTTATTATTATTATCATTTATATATATATATATATATACACATTTTTAAAAATAAAAATAAAAGTAAAAGAAATTAAATAAGCTAATTAAATGTTTGAAATAATA